>NNCF01132536.1:43360-79423 GCA_002313205.1 Laupala kohalensis | reverse complement strand
CTCGACCGGTCTGGAATTTTTTAACTCAATTTGTCCGTCGTTGTTCGAGATTCTTATATCATATTCTAAGTTCTATGTTAGTTTCCACGTTTGTCTTCTTTCGTGATATTAAATTTTCACTTTTGTTAATTTCAAAATTAGGAGAAAATCCTACAAAAATACACTTTTCAGTTTTATTATTTTATTATGTGTAGGTGATTAGGAATTATTTTAATATCCAGGCAGAAGGAAAATACACATAACATAGAAAGATTAATGAACAAAGCGCGTGGTTAAGACCTATACACTTTTTGGTTTTCATTTCGCTTATAGAGAATGCACTTGAAAACAATGTTCTTAACAGCCTTCATATAATTGTGCTGTTTTTTTAAAAATTCATTCTCGGGGAAGACATGTTCTGTGGATGTTTCACCTAAGATAAGACAATTGAACTTTTGCGGGCACATTAGTAAGATTCATATTCAACAGTCGTGCGTGTGAGGACTCACATCTGATTAGGGTCAATTTTAAAAGGTCTATTACTCTAGTAATTTATCAATGTTAACCATAATTTGCATTTTAATTGCAATAACCCTTAAAAAGTGTACTTCAAATATTTAAATAAGTTAATCTATTACTATTTCCATTTTCCCTGCTACAGACATTCATAAAATTTACTTTCATCATTATAGATTTTTTTCAACATGTATTCAGTAGATGTGGTTATCGGTTCAGGTTGGTCGGGCTTTCAACGAACCGAAAATAATTCGAATCGACCTAATTGAATTTCTGTCGGGTTTAACGGTTTGAGTCTGTTTCAGTTCGGGTTGAAAAGTTGATTTCAAAAAATTAAGTAATTGTAAGTTTTATAATCATAGATCTAAGTACAAGAAAATTAAATTAATTGGTCTTAATACGAAAATTATATTAATTGGTCCAAATTTGAATAATTTTTAAATAGGTTTTATGAAATATGGTAATATATTAAATCAAAATGAAATGGTATAGATATGAAGCACGAAGCTGAATTAATGAGCAATAAATTGAAACCAAAGTTGATATAAATAGTTAATGTCTGATTGTGTGTAAAATTGTGTTAATTGGTTATGTAAAACTTAAATTACGTTTTAATAAGATGATACGTTATTTCACCCAAAAATATACAATTTACAAGCATGTAATTTATTGAACAAAAAACAGTAAACTAATCAATTAATTATAGAATACATTAAACAGCAACGTAGGTCGACTTGAACCAACTGCACCGTCAGAAAATAAGCATGCACGATAATATAATAATAATAATAATAATGATAAGAATAATAATATAATACATTTATTTACTGCAATTTGGCAAATCTTACCCGGTGGCAGTATACAAGAAAATACAATACAAAAATACGTATCACAGAGAACTGAAATAAAAAATTGGTAAATAAATTATTAAACTATATGATTCAACTAATATTAAAGTATTAAATATATAATTCAACTAATATTAAAGTATTAAATATATAAGAAAATCATTTTACCCCAAAAAATCTAAATAATTGATAAAAAAAACCTTACTGCATATTTTATTTCACTGATGACCCAAACACTGGATTTACCCCTTTCATGCACTCCTCTTCACATTTCTCTTCCTACATTTTCTAAATAATTTATTTCCCTCGAATCACTTCACTTCACTACCCACTATTACTCTACTAGCTTCCCATCTACAGTGACGTATCCATTCTTCCCGAACCTGACTAATCCTTTTAATTTGTCTATTCCCCTTTTCTTAGAACGTTTTTGAATTTAAGAGATGTTGCTGAACGCGATAGCGCTTCCACGACAACCGAAGGAAAATTGTTTCAGTCTCTGATTGATCTATTGAGAAACAAATATTTTCCTACGTCTGTTTTTTTGTTTCCTTTCACGAATTTTGAAAAAGTGATCTTGTCTACTCAATCTAGTCGGTTTTTCTAAACGCTCTTTGACATCTCGCTAAGCTGGTTTATTTTTAGGTGTACTGAACAAACATCCAAGTCGCGCTCTTTTTCTACGAATTTGGAGAGGTTCTATTTTTGTATTATTATTCGCATTATTACCTATGTTTATGAATTTAATCGCTTTTTTCTCAATTTTTTTCCAATTCTTCTATTTGATATTTTCTATAAGAATTTCATCTTGCCGATGCATTCCATTAGAGATCTAACAAGGGTTGTGTATGCTAACTCTTTTGTTGTCGGATTACTGCCTTTCCTTAAAATTCGTTTAATGTAATTTAGAGACTTCCAAACAGTTTGTGCAACGCTGTTAACCTGATTTGCCCACTCCAAGTTATTCTTAAATATGATACCCAAATATTTGCATGAATTTACTTCCGATATTGGATATGAACTGATTACATGGGACCAATTTTGCCTTAAGCGGGTACGAGTGAAACATATAGCTTTACTCTTCTCTGAATTTATTTTCATTTGATTTATAGTTACCCATTTGTGGATTTCATCAAGGTCTCGTTGCAATGTTTTCCTGTCTTCTGAGTTGTTTATTGTTTGGTAAATTATACTTTCATCCGCGAATAATCTAATATTTGAACTTATTTTCTCAGGCAGGTCATTGATAAATGCTATAAATAGTAAAGGTCCGAGAACGCTGCCTTATGCCATCCCTGATGTGACGTCTACTTCTTCCGAAAATATTTCCGAAACCCTATCCCTTTGCTTCCGATTATGTAGAAATTCACGGATCACTCTACTACCCTTCTATCTATTCCGGTATTTGATATTTTCTGAATAGATAGATTATGAGGCACTAAATCAAACGCTTTTGAAAAATACACAACATAAGCAATAAAAAACAGTACTAAATTAATAACAAAAATTTACATAAATGCAGAATCAGAAAAAAACAGCTTATATAATATCTCAAGCAATCTTAGACTAAACTGTACATTGCGTTTTGCCTACAACCATTGTCCTTCTAGCACTGAAAGATCTCAAAATTAAGGTCACTTGTCTTCTTGATGACGATGAATGCACAGATGAATCACTCTCCTCAGCCGAAAAGTCAGCCAATAGATCCATTACTCATACCAGAATGAAAATAATTATATATTCCTCAAAATGGATTATTTGTTTAGTTGATGTAAAAATGTATTTTTTAAGATCTAATTACTAATCGATGAAATGAAAATTAGTAACCGTACTTGACTCTGAAATAGGTCAATATTACTGCTCGCTCCTCGGGGCATATCAGGTGATGTAGTAATACCTTAAATGAGTTACTCATTTTTACAAATCGCTTTATTTAATATCTAATCATCAATAACTGTGAGAAAACTATCAATAAACACTGGGAACCTTCTTATTTATGGAAAAATGTTTAATAATTTTCTTTCGCAACTTAACTCTTAAATTTTGTTTTTATTACAAAAGTTTTCTTAAGTGGAAATATTGATTTTCTCGTATGAGCTACTGAAATATTAGTTATTTTTCATTTACGCAGCCTACCATATATACTACATACTATAACTATGTATACCACATGTTCCACTATATCTATGTTATTATAAAGTACAGAAGGTTTGTCAATTTAGCTAAATAATTTAACAATAAAAATTTTATTCTGTTAACGGTTAACATTAACTTAAGATTGCAAAAGTGTATGTATCTTTTATGTACATGATATTTTCGATAATTTACCTGGTATTTTAATTTTTTTAAATCGTTTCATTGTTTTCGTGTCACAATATGAAGTCTGGAAGAGGAAAGATGAAGAGGAAATCTATTTTGTTGGACAGAATACGATAATCTTTTAGTTAACTTCTGAAAATAATTAGTTTCAATAGCATGATCGTTTAACCGATCGGATTTCAGGTTAGATTTTGAAGCGACTGTACAACCCAAAACCGGCTCGACCCGACAAAAACTGGAAACTTTTCGAACGGTTTCAGTGGTGTTGGTTAATTTGACCACACGTAGTATTCAGGTATTTCGAATAAGGATTCAGGCAACGTGAATACAATAGTAAAATATATAATGAAACAAAAGATAAGAAAAATGATAGTTATATCAATACGTAATAGATGTTTATTACCCCCATGCGATAATGAAAACATACGAGTACATACATGGTGAACACCACTGATTAAATTCTCCGCAACGCTCTCTCTCTCGTAATGATTGTCCCATATAACTTGGTTGTTTTTACATGTTAAAAATATTAGAAAATATTTGAAGAAGCGATAATGATAGTTATGCTTTTAATGGTCAAAATTCTTATTGATGATGGAAAGCAAATAATAAGTCGAAACCGGTACCAAAGGGTGCATTATTCAATAGAATTCAATATTCGTTATTTTAATAGTTGTAATGGATTATTCAACCATAAAATAATTTTTGGTTAACAAGACATAATAAATCACATTACTGATAATAATATATTCATGTAGAATGCTCGTTGATGTAAAATCTTGTTTTTTATTTAGTTAGTGCATGAAGAAATCAATAAAGTACACTACTCGACTATTTTTACCTCCATAACATAAATTTCTTTCATAACAAAATAAATTAGCACTTCTGATTCTTATTAACACATTATGGGTAAATATTGACGTCTAATTCTTCTAGTAATACACAATAAAATATATTGATCGTCCACTGAAGGTCGTAAGTCTAATTTATTCTGATTACATAATGGACGTAGATAGTAGAAATTCCTCAATAACATTCAATTAAATATTTGTAAACAAATTTCTGTACTGAGAAGTTAAGTTGCGCATATTTTATTTAGTGTCTCCGTTGCGCATGTGAGTTCGAGTCCGGGATTTCGCCGCCTCCTGAGTCTTTCTCGCCGGCGCAATCCATCCATCTTCGTCGTGCCTCGCCTCCCTAGCACAGGTGTTAATTCTTCTGTGATAACGTCGCTGCCTCTTTGCCTTGTTGCACGTCAGTAACACTTGCGCTCTAGACAGCGTTGACGTGCTGTGTGTGATGCGTGATAATTTGACCAGGAATGAAATATTCTTAAAAGATGACATCATCACAAAAATAATAAAATTAAATTTTTTGAATTCTTGTAATAGAATTTCAATAAGAAAATATATTTTTTATGTTATCTCAGCTTTAATTATAAACATATTATTATGTAAGTATTCATTTTCACTCAAGTTTTTCAATTACACTGTCTTAACCTTTTTGGAATAGAATGAATTCGAGTAATTACAATTCAAAAACTAATAAACAATTTTAACGTATTCCTTTAAACAAAACTCAGAACGACTTTTAAATTACAGTGGGTCCGGGTTTATCGTACTTTTTAATTCTATTAAGGATTCTCTCGATTCTGCAATCAACAAATATATTTCTACTTCTTTGAACTTTCGATTTCGAATGCCAAGTAAAGTTTATTTTATAATTTGGTTATTAAAATTTTTTTCCAACTATTACCCAATTTTTTTCCAACTATTACGAATGTATAAATAACAAAACAAATTCATTTAAGTAATAAATGATTCATGTAATTTATTGCAAAAAATGTATTTACTAGTACAATTTAAATTACAGATTGGCTCACATTATTCTTAAAATATTCACAAATTATCCATATCATATCTATATAGAATCCATATCATATCCACCAGATCCATTTATATCATATCTATATTTTGTGTAGTCTATTCACATCGATTCATTTTGGATCTATTCATACATCCATCAGATCCATCCACATCATATTTATGTTGTATCCTCCCAGGATTGAACTGACTGGCGTTTTCATTTATGTTCGTCGTTTTCTCAGCACATATGTTGCGTTCGATACTGCAAAATCTCCATATTCCTATACTTAAAACATGTTGTTAAGTGGAAGAGTGGCTCTTTGGTCTCAACTTCGCGTAAGAAAGTGACTCCTGAAAGAAGCAATAAAGAAAAGTACGTATAAAAATATTAGAAAAGTACATCAAAATATTAACGTTGATTATCTAAATTAGTTAAGAATAGACTTTTTTAGAAAATTTACCAATGTTCTATAGTTATTTAGTTTCAAAATTTTCTATGTTAAAAAGCGAAGTTTTCAACAACAGATTTGATATTGTGAAGACTTAAGTTCTCATTATGAAATTATAAAATATTTTCAATGCTAATTGAAATGATTAGGAGGAAAGCCTTCTCCCGTATATTAGACTCTTATCTTCACAGTTTGCTTCGCTGTTTGCATCCACTACAATGGCGTTTATCGACTGTTTCTTCCCTACCTCACAGAGTATCCTCCGCAATATCCCTCGAAATACCGCATTCATTAAGGACCAACATTAAAATAGAGTAGCTGTTTTCAATTAGCTGCCACAGGGTTTCCAAAAATTATTTAATCATTGAGCGGCGCCCGTTTAGAGGAGAGATGTTATGTACCCTCTTCATTCATTTATAATTAACTTTATTATCATGAGTGGTGGTTACGATGGTGCGGCACCGTGCATGACCAGGTGAATGAATATGTGCGTGCGAGTATGCGTCAGTACGCGCGCGCATATTTGGGTCCCAATGTACGTGCCAGTACAGGTTAATGAAGGTGGCGCTTTATGTGTTGCAATTTCACTATGTTGCCTAGTTTCATTTTCATATGGATACTTAACGAGTTTAGAATTTTCGCGTGTCATGAATTTGAGAGATGAGCTGGTAAAGATCAACTGTTTTGTTGTCGAAACTGTTAAAATTCATGCAGCTTATGTTGTTTCATTAATCACATAACCTAAATTTATCATTTTGTGTTTCTTCGTAGCTTAGTAACAGCAGGTGAAAGTTGAATATAATTATTGGATTCAAAATAGTTTCAAGTGAGTTTCTGTATATTCCACACAGAATATAAAAACAATTGTAATTCTATTGTTTTGAATTTGTACATGGAACAAAGCGTTTTTATTTATATCTGTATTAGCATGTACTGTCCTTATAGTTATAAGGAAAACTTTATCCCTGGATTGCTTGTTGCAAAAATGTCATTTTAGATTTTTTGTCAAGATGCAATTGTTTTTTATAATAATAACAGAAAAGAATACTCGTTAAAGAAACTGTACTTGAACCTTAACTTTTTTTTCTTTCGTATGCAAATTTACTATCTCATTATCGTTGAATATTTTGTACTTAATATTGCTTTTTATGATTGATTCTTCAAATAAAAATATTGATGTAAAAGATAAATATATTATCTTATTCTTTCAAAAAGTGATACATTATTTTTTATTATTTAACTGATCAAAATTAATCATGTTCAATTTCTTCTTTTTATACTTTGAAACAGACTGAAGCTATTTAAATTATTTCTTTTTCACAAAAATTAGTAAATCGATAAAAAGGACAGTTTGGAACAACGCGTTTAATTTTCCTGAACCGAATTAAAAAAGAAAATGAAAAACGGATGAGACATTCGGTCACTTTATTTCTGTCATATGCGGCCGAATTTATTTCCAAGCGTGAAAAGAAAAACAAATAAAATTCAGCAAAACACATATTGCATGCTTAGAATTCACGAACAGACAACATATTTATTTTCGTAGCACAACTATAAAGAGAAAGAGAATCTTCGTGCAACTCTTTACGTCCATTAAATAGTTTATTAGCGTTGAATTCTGTAAAACAAATTAATTATTTGGAGCCTAGAGTGAACTCGAATTTCAATTTGGAAAACTGAAACACATGTGGGAATTTTCCGACTCTGTATAGTGAATTTTTTTTTCGGGGTAAAAGGACATCGACATTAGTATGTAAAATGTATACCTCATTTACAAAATAAAATAAAAATTACATAAAATATTTAATTTCGGTTATGTTGCTTAACAAATTATTAAGTACATTAAAATATCGCGTAAGAAATTATTAAAAATGCGTGTGAAGTTAAAATACAAATAGAATTTTTATTACCACGATAAAGATGTAGTGAAATGATTAACCATAGTATTCGAACTGGATTAAATTACAAGTAAATTACATATTACAGTCAAGTACTTATCTTCTAGTGTAACTATTTAAAATTTTCTTTTAGGGTCTGTAAGTAGAAAGTAAATAACTGAATTTAATACATGAATGTACAAGTATCCATAAATATTAATTTATTTCTCAAATTTATATAATAATACCACACATTTCAAGGTTAGCTCAAGAAAACTTTTTAAATTTCTATTGCTCCGCTTTTACATCCATTGGTTCTAAATATTTTATCCTAATATTGAGAATATTCCTCAGGGTACTATTTATATGTTAGTCGTATTTCTTATTAATATATCTGATGAAAGAATACTGTTAGCATCAGAAAATATTTGCAGTTTGTTTAAAAGAAAGGACCATAAACAATTAGAGTGGAGTCACGGAATATTGGTATCAAAATATTCAGGTCACAAGAAACAAATCAGCTTTATATCGTTCGCAAATACCTTAAACTGGAAGAGAAAGAGGCGAGAATTCTGAAATCGAACTCATGCATATATTTAAGTTTCAATTTGCTGCATTCTTATGGTGCAGCGGTAGAGTAACATGTAGCGTTTATGATATCGTCTTGGGGTAGCGTCAATGCCGCTTCCTCATCCTCGTTTCTCCGTTGGCCGTTGCCTTTCTCTCAATGTTCCGGCTGGAGTGCAGACCACTACGGCGAAATGGCGCGGCGAGGTGGTAAACTAGTGCGCTACCGCGTAGCGAGAGAGCGCGTGTTATTCTCATGTTCCTTCCTTCTCTTTCGTTTTTCATTTCCCTTTACACTCCCAACCCTTGAACCTTGGAAGTGCCGCGGGCACATATTTGCCACACGTTTTGTCGTTTTCTCTTTGTAGCGACGCCTTTTTTCTTCTTCCTTGTTCCGTCTCTTTGAATTCTGTATCAAATTACTGTATTCATTTCGAGTATCTTCCTTTAATCTCGCAAGTCTTTTCCTTCAATTTTCAGCTCCCTCAAGTCTTTCAATCTGTTACTTTCAGTTATCGCATTCTCTTCCGTCGTTCGTTCTTTTCTACCTTCCTCACCTCTCTACATTTCAACAAACTAGAAATGGTTTTTTATTTTCTCTATGCTTATGATTCATACTAAACTGTTATACTAGCTGATTTACATTCCTATTTTGCATATCCGATTTGTAATTTCATATTTTCTTAATAGTGTTCATTTGATATACATTTTACGCCTAATCAAATAAATAATATTCTGAGTAGAATACTCCATATATATACACACATGTAAGTAAGCTGTTATTTTTTTCTTCCTTATGATAGTTCATTTTTATTACTTATCTTCCATCATCGTTCTCCATTTGCACAATACTCAACAGTACGTTATGTCTACTACTCAACAAACCAGAGCCAATGCTTCCTTTCTGTTCCTAAAGTCAGTTTCTTTCTCTCAGCATCATCTTTTCTTCCGTTTCCACTCCAGATGCGGTATCTCGCTCCTTCGAGACCTTGCCACCAGAGCACGCGCTATCACCCTTTAACCCCCACCCCTCGATGGAGCTCCGGCGCATCTGCTGCGCTTTTACAACTGTGCGTGGTTGGAATGGGGAGCCAGTGGCGTGCTGCCCAACCCACCCTCAGCTTCCCCCATCCCATCACGGAGTGCCAAACAGATTCTCGTCTCTCTTCGCACATCATATTTGCTCATGCTTTCTCCCTATTCTTCCCCTTCCACACTTCACTTTCAATATTCTTACACTATCGTGTAAGAAACAATAAGAAGACACCTGTTTTCTGTTTATTTATACACATGAATAATGATATCACTTGTTACGACAATACACACCACAAAAATAGATCAAACTTTGCCCGAAATCATGAATATAATGAATACTCATTTTTATATCATATCCACGGAGAATGTATTTCAAAGGGAAAGTATCGCTTTTGTCTTTAGTTTTCAGGGAGAAAATTTAATTTCATATTTTATTTGTAGGATAAAAACTTTTGAATAGTATACAATAGACACCACACACTCATACTCTCAAACGAAAATACACTAGTCATACCTACTAATGTGCAAAATAAATAATATTTTCATTGTCATATAAGAATATAATTACTTCCTTTATATAAATCAAGGATAAATGTAATTTCCAATTTTATCTATTTTTTTCTGTTCCCAATAATTTAAATAACATAGTATGATAGCAGAAATAAAACCGATATTTTTAACATATTAGAAACATGACATTGCTTCTGATATTTAATTCGTTTTTCTTTTTTTTCAACTATTCCTTGACCAATACTCTCTTTTGTTCTTCTCTATTTGTGTAAACTTATTTGTGTAATTTTACTATTTGCGTATAACTTTATTAATAGAGTACAAGCTCATTAATACAACAATTGTCGTTGTAGTTTGAATGCGACAGACCGTTGTTTAATCATATTCTCTAACAAGTGTCTGTTCGATAATGCAACATTTTCAAACAATGTTGACTCATTCTCCCCATGAGGATCGTCTTCATTCAGTAGAGAGAGCAAATTCCATCTAGTGCTTCCTCTCGAGCTTACTCCTTCATGGTGGAGAGCAAAACAAATGATAACGGCGGCGCTCCTCCGCTCGAAGCGCCGTCCAGCGGCAAACAATGGCAGTTCGCTCCCCACTCTGCCATCTCGCGGCTACGTTTGGAAACTCACCGGAATCCGGGAAGCGAGGGCCACTTCTGCGGAACAATTAATCTATGGCGTTGCCATGATGATGGATTATTCCGGGCCGAGAGTCTAATTCATTATGGGCGTTAGCTCATTAGTTGGCGGAGAGGGTTCAGTGATACTGCAGCCTCAATGCTGGTGAGTTAGCGAACCCGACCTTCCTTCTTTTCCCTTTTGGCTTTCTTTGGTGAAAGTACTTGACCGCGTTTCGCAAGTTTTTGTGGGTGATAACAGACAGTGGAGATTTACTCGTGTATTTGTAGGTAATTTTGATGAAAACGTTGTGACGTTTGGAGCGCTATCGTATTTTGTTACAGAGATTGTATCTCCTGACCCTAATCGAATGATGACCATAGTCAAATTATTAAAACTTTCATTAAATGTATAAATATATTAAATAACATTTGTAAGAAGTAATGAGGTTTGTAACTATTGATATTTTTTCTCCGTTTCTCCTACATCACATTCACACAGAACACGGTTGATGTTTGTCGTTTTAAGAAAAAAAAGATGATGCATAATAAAGTGAATTGATGAGTTCAATTATTTCTTTTTATATCAGTCATCGATCTTCTCTTATAGTCTCTTAATTCTCCATTACTCGTTTGTATCTCTGAGTATTCGCCTGTTTTACGAACCAAGAGAGACAGTGCAGCCATTTTAATCAGTACATAACTTTTGAGTGCCAACGTGAAATGTGATATAACGTGAAATACATCAACGTGAACGAAGGGAATGAAAACTAATGTGGACGCTAGTTTGTTTATGGTCTGCATATCAGTAATGAAGTGAAATGAAAGCCCCTAAAGGAAAAATATGAAAGTATAATGAAGTATCTGATGAATGAGTGAGTCTGCGCGAAATTAGAACATATTGGTATAACATATTCTCTTATAACGAGTTCGTACAATGCATTGAGATGTTTTTAAGAATCCATACCTTATTTATAACTCTATGAATATTTTATTTGTTGTTATACTCGTAGAAAAATCAGATCGATTTTAATTTCAAAATTCGTGTGGTTTTGAAAGAAAAGAATTATGTTCTCTCTAATTCATAATTCAATGAATAGGCATATTTTCTATTATGATTGTATCTATTAATATAATAAATAACATATTTATTAACATATTCTTCACTCGTACGTTGCATTCACATATTTTTAATAAGCCATGACTTAGAAATATGTTATTTGTTAGTATAA
The DNA here is from genome assembly GCA_002313205.1 of Laupala kohalensis. Classification (NCBI taxonomy): domain Eukaryota; kingdom Metazoa; phylum Arthropoda; class Insecta; order Orthoptera; family Trigonidiidae; genus Laupala; species Laupala kohalensis. The sequence continues at coordinate 67,604 of NNCF01132536.1, read as the reverse complement.
TCATAGATAAATCAGATCGCATTCATTTTTCTTTTGGTTTTCGAGGAGAATAATTATGTACTCACTAGTTCATAATTCAATGAATGGGCATATTTTCTATTGTCGTATCTTTGCTGATTTAGCTCAAAGCCTAATAAACGAAATGCAAACAAAATTACGTTCAAAAACGTTAAGTTTTAAAAACATAAGAATTGGAATGAAATGGATTAAGGTTCCAGAAATTATGATTTGTGTAACAATTCATTCGTGGAAGAGATAATAATTTAACGGAATGTTTGTATAATCGTAAAATGTTTTAATCAAGATTTCTTTAATAAAAATTATAATCCCAATCAACTAAGACTTAATGGCCTGAAAAACTATCTAACGCATGACGCCTGCTGCAAACGCCCACTAATGTCGATATATTTACTTGTAGTTTCATTCATTTTGGGAGAAAAGCAAAAGGAGAGGAAGTAAATATGACACTAATCGATCATTCCCAACAAAACACTTGAATCGTTAACACAGAAAAAATCTGTTAAAGATAATTTAAGTGAGTCATCAGCAAGTCTCCTGAAAGAACCCGTGTCGTCGTTTTAACGAACCCATTTCTCGACTCTTGACTTAATCAACCTTTTTGAAACCGGTCAACGAGAAGCCATCGATCTGTTCAGTCCAAAAGCCGCTTCAAAAATAACGTATGGTGTAAACATCTTTTATCGTCGTCGAGGGAATATCTGGGTAGTCTTTGGTCCTTGAAAGGTTTCGGGAGGGCACTCACTCAAGACCCTTCAAAGCGGCTGTGATCGACGCCGCTGCGCTAAAGCGACGATCTGTCATTAAAGGATGTGTCGGAAGGATGGAAGATGATAGTGAGTGAATGGTGGTTATCAAGGACGCAAGAGGGTGAAAAAATGATCATGAAGTAATGAAATTGAACGCTTTAACTAATTTGTTTGCGATGTGATTATTCAGTGCGACATGGATTCAAGACGTATTGACTATTGAAGGTGTGCGGTTTGAAAATGAATGAAAAAAATTAACCAAAAAGAATACAATGACAAAATCATTAATTTATTAGAAGTATAATAAATTGGTATTTTCTACAGTGTTTGAAACAAGAGTTAACTTAGTTGTTGGTATTATTTATACACCATTAGATCGTTATTGGTGGATTCATTGAGTCTGTGTCGAAGCTTACCATAAATAGGAGTCATTTTGGACAGGGATACAGTATTTTCGTTCTAATAATACATTAAGAATTTTGCATTCGCTGTAATATGTACTTCTCACATTTAATAGCTTTCGATGTTTCATCTGTGCGTTCGCGTTATTGGTTGTTATGCCTCTTAATACATCAACTGTATAATAGTTGCAACTGTATAATAGTGACTACTTCAATAGATTAAGAACAATCGGTGAATACATTTTAGCGTTCGCCCTTCATATACATTTCCTATTGGGCAACCCCAAACAACTTATCCATAGCCAATAATTTACAGCATTGCTTCATGACATAACTGTATTGATTGAAGACTTGTACGTTGAATTTTTCATACGCGTTATTGCGTAATACATTTTCACTAATTATCACTAAACATTACGTATAACACACGTCAATTTTTCGCCAATGATCATCACTCAATAATAGATGTATTTTCTCAGAAAACACGATGTTTTTATCCTTTTTGAGTTCTCAGTACAAAGTCAAGACTAGTCTCCTTTAACTACTATTACAAAATCATCCGAATTTGTGACGTATTCGGGTGTCCATGAATAATTTGTAAACATTAGAAGGCTGCTTAGGGAAAGAAGTTTTTTTTAGGAAAATATATTATTTTAATGTTCCAAAACAATTTCATTTAAATCCATTTCTGATGTGGAACTAAATTCTGATATGTACAGAATTGTTTCATTTATAGTATGTATTCCTAATCTTTACTTGATAACAATCATTCTTATTGCCAACTTAATTTCTTCATTTTCCTGGAAGCACTAATAAAAAAAAATCGTTATTTCCCTATATTTATTGATTTGGTTTATCAAGCGGTGTTTAATTCACAATTGTTTTGAAAATTGACAATTTTGACACATATAAATTTATATAGAGATTCAAGAATTATTACTTAAACCCAAAATTCAAAATCTGATACGAGTGAAATCGTGAGAATTCAGTAATTCACTAACGTAACCAAGTTACAGAGAATTATACAAAATAAAGATTAGGTAATAAGAAAATTTAAGACTCAAGTACAAGTACGAGGAAATATAAGTTTTAACCACAATAATAATATTAATAACATACTTCAGAAAGTACTTCGACTTATCGCTTACACGAATATTGCTTGTTCCAGAGTAATCATATGACTTATTCTGTTCTATTAGTTCTGAGATTTTTAATAGAGACATACTTTTCATCGGGAAATGATTCAGTTGTCAGATTTGAAATGAATTTTTAAATACTATCCATATAAGAAGGAATACCCCTCCGGTAGCATTCTTGCTCACCACCAAGTCACTCCGGGTTCAATTCCCGGCGGGACGAGAAGGAAATTTGTAGCTTTTCCATTAATGTTCCAGTTTATATAGCTGCGACAACTGAAAAGCGAACCTTTATTCTTCTATCCGTAACCTACTACTCCCAGTATCACTAACTCTTACTATTACTAACTACTCCTACTAATCATTCCACGTAGGTAATGTGGTTGGTAAACTCAGCTAACCGGTCCACCTACTAGCATAAACCTACCACCCGACTCCTACCTCCTACCGCTCCATGTAGATAAGCTTCAATAGCGCGCTATACTTCCCATTTAAGAATACAACAATAAATAAATAATATAAGAAGGAATCACGTATTCTTATATATTTTTAAAAAAGTTACTGTGAGATATTGCTTTATTAAATAGTTCAAGTATCGTAATTTAAATAACTAATGTTTATTCTAGCGTTCAGTAAGTTAGACGTATAATTATGTACCTATTATTTTCAGTGGTAAAGATTAATTTGCGCTTCAAGAGTGTATTTTAAAATTTGTTAAACTAATTGATAATATATTTTTTGATTTACTTGCTACAAGACAATTTTTTTGTGGCTATTTAATGGCTTCAATCATTTGTTATGTATATTTTACAATACTATTCAAGATCAAGTACAAACAAACCAACGCTAGGGGTTTCAAATGGAAGCGGAAGAGTAGTTGAAGCAATTATTTAATTACCTCGAATGGTTTTCATCAGTACAGTGATGTCAGTCCTGAAAAACCCCACCGGGAAAAAAAACCGAATATTGAAATGTGAGCTTCATGTTTGATATCATCGTCATTGAAAACAACCGAAGACATTTTTCAATGATTGTTCTTGAGCTGATACAAAATAATATCGTAAATATGATAATGATGGGTAGAATATAATAGTAATAATCATAAGCGGCTATGAAGGATTCATGACGTCGTACTGGAAGATGTAAAATAAATTTGATGAAACGAAAGGTACTTTAAGAACAGTGTTCCAGCAGCGATGAACGGAGAGGAGAGAATAGATGGAGAACACTGTAATGTAGACGCGGAAGCAGTGTCTCGGAATGAAGACACTCCATTTAGAACCCTAAGGAAAAATAAGAGGGAACAATGGATAGGGGTGAAGAGAGAAAAGTGGGAGGCAAGATCCAAACGAAGTGATGGTTGTTCCTTGCGCGAGATGTGATGGGTGGAATGAAGAGTATCGAAGGAGGAAGGTTTTAGCAGCATGATCTCGCCACTTGGAAGCTAATTAGAGCGCCCTGTGTGGTTGTGTGGTGGTATGAGGAGGTGGTGGAGTGGTTGGGTTGAGGGAGTCTCTGTGGGCCGCAGTAGCTGATATGTCTCTGTCACTGCGTTGATGGATCACACCAAATCGCCTCCACGAGAAGAGATGAAGCAGGGCGTGGGGGAGGATGAGAACAATCTGGAGAAGGAGAAGTATTAGCGAGCAAAACATCTAAACAATACGAGGTTGCTTTTAATGTTATTTCATGGTAGAGAGAAGAACAGAGATGGAGAATATAGTTCGGTACTTATAGTTGCTCTTCAACTATTGCTCCCATACGTTCTTGTTTTATTTTCTAGTGAACCCTTATCGACATTCTCATTTAGTTTCAGGAATTTCAACTAGATACTTTCTCTATTCCAGGTAGTACCTCGCTCGCATACTTTTCCGATTGTAACATAAGATTTCAAGAAATTTATATCTAAAAATATTCTAGTTTCAAAAGAGTTCTTATTCTATTATTTGTAAAAAACGGAAAATGTAATTATATATTTAGAAGTGAGGACATTGAGGAANTATATATATATATATATATATATATATATATATATATATATATATATATATGTCCAAGAAACAATTTCGTCAATTTCTTATATAATAAGAATGCGAAATATCACTATGTTACACATGAAATGTCTACTAAATTCCTAAAATAAAACTTTATTATCACCACCATTGCAAAAATATACATTCTAAAAACAAAAAATTGTGTTCAAAAGAGAAATTATATTATGAGTTGCCCCAAAATTAAGAGATATTACACATGTTATAACTATCTTCGCTTGAGATTTACAAAGGGTATACAAATTCAATCCACGCAGCAATAAATAAAATATGCTGTCCTATCACCCATTTTAGTGTTGAGGAGATCTTGATTTTTTTGCAAAGATTGATGTACCTTCCTTTGCGTTGGTACATCTGATTTATAAAATAAGTAGGAAAAATGAAATATGTTTTTATGATATTGTAATTTTATAGACAACATTTGAAAGATAAATCATTATATAATAAAATTGTTGCACCTCACAAAATCAACTTGCATCTTGACATTTTATATTTATTGACGTAACATATTGAGCATTCAATCAATATATGAAATTCAAAAAAACATTGAAATCAGAGACAAAATGTACATCTAATTAATTCGTTCATATCTTATTTATAATAGTTTCAAAGTTTACAAAAAATGTATTTATCCCAAAAATGCCACCTGAATGTACATTTATTTAATATTANTATATTTATTGACGTAACATATTGAGCATTCAATCAATATATGAAATTCAAAAAAACATTGAAATCAGAGACAAAATGTACATCTAATAAACAAAAACTCATGCAACACCGTACTCATTAAATTTCAATTAGTTTAATAAAGAAAACATTATATTTACAGTACATACTACTCAAGTATAAATGTAGTAGAAAAAGCGACTCCTTCCAGTGATACGAAAACATTAATAGCTCTATGTTCAATAAGAATTTGAACATCCAAAGGCACTTCACTTTATTTTACTGTTTAATTTCTAATTGCTTAAATAGTATAGAAATGATTACTCATCAATATCTATACAAATTTTATCTTCTAATTTTTCCGAAATAAAATGAAGTGTGGAGATTTAACTACACTTACTCACCGTCTCGTCCCTTCATTTATGTCGATACGTTCTTGTGAATTTCCCCTGACTCCCGGTCTGCCCATTATCCCCTAGGAAAACGGAGCATCTTTATGAACGCGCCCCGGAGCGCTTCCACGCCGCGCCAGTGTTCGCACCTTATCGTTGGTCGGAGGCGAGCGGCGGTGCGGCGTGGCGCAAGAATTACAACTCTTTCTACCCCGCGTTCTGAAGGGTGAAATACGTTCCGGAATCACCCTTGGGCTTCGGCGTGAATCTGGTTACGTTGATAGATGAGGTGTTCGTTCTCCTTCTCTCCTTACGAGATGCCACTAAGAGAGCTGAGACAAAGTGCGAGAACAAAGAAAGAGCGAGAGAAGTGAATCGAAGGTGAATAAAAATAATGAAGAATTTTCTACTATTGCAAACGTTTGTTAGCTCGACGGACCAATATTTGTCTGTGCATCAGATTTTTAATTGCCAGACGAATCATGGATGAACATTCTTGGAGAATGATAATTTTCATGTGAAAATTACGTAATTGCTATCATGTAATACATAAACAGTAATACATTAAGTTTATCATCTTTTAAATATCAATGTATAGAAAGATGTTCTTATGTTTGTTTGCTCAAATGCTGTTGTAATGTTTATGATAAATCGAAAAATAAATTAGAAATCAACGTGAGAATATACAAATTATTTAAAAAATTATCAACAAATCATTTATTAAAATGTATATATAAACTACACTATGTTAGTGATGCCATAAATATTATTAATCTCATGAAAAAATTTAACACAAACATCAAAATTTAATAAATGGTTAGCAAGAATACATTTTTTCTAGATTTTGAATAGAAGGAAAAGACGTAGACGAAGAAAGTTGAAAAAGAATCGAGTGGAAAAGGAATAAGCGAAAAAGAAAGACATAAATTACGTCAGATAGAGGCAAGAAGCGAAGCACGGGAAACCGGACAAAGTGAAAAGCAAAAGCTTACCCGTAGGAAGCACTGATCCATAGGGTCAAGATTGTGCACAAAGAAGAAAGATTAATTCTCCTATGTAGTGAACTAAGAGACAAGGTACCTTTATGAAAAGACATTTATGTTCCCTTATACATAAGATCTTATTTACTGGAAAATATTATACGGGGGAAAGCACGATTTAATCATATCGTCTATTTCTTCAATACTATTATCTTCTAGCAGAAGTCAACAAATGATTTGCAGGAATAGTTAAAAAGGGAAAAATGTAGCTAGTTGGTCATGAGTTTACCCTGAGTTGTTACAAATGTGAAGTGACTGTAGTTGAACCCAATGACTCAAAAAAGTTAATTTGTAGGTTTCAATCATATACAAATGTAGCTTTTAATAAAAGACGTATAATAACATAGTTGTTTATGTACTTGAATATTCTTTATTATTATTTTTTATCAAATTATCACTTTTTAAAGGGAGCATATGTGAACGAATCCTAACTTCCGATAAACAAAAGAAAACTATATATTTGATGAACTGAAAACGTTTCTAGCAATTAATCATGTAAATTCAACCAAAAAGTTAGTTTTCTATACTTTCTGTTTATTGTTAAAAAATTAAAACTTACGCCTCTTCCAAAATATTACTGAAGTACAAAAATTATCACAATAGCTATAAACTACATTTGGGAAAAAAGCTATCAGTTATTTTACACAAATAAATAAATATTTGATAACTAAACAACAAATCATTATTTTACGATTTATATCCGTAATTCCTGCGTCCCATTTTCAAGACTTGCTATAAAATTAACTGGTATCTTCTTTTACGAACATTTCGTGCGACAAGCTTTTCGACTTAATAATTTCAAATAATATCATCAAATATTAAATCATTTTTAACGATAAACATAGGAAGTACGTGTATTTTTATTAGGATCTACTAACGTGAAGTATGCGTAGAGGTATTATCATTTGATATTGTCCTACCTTTATAGAAACCTAAACTTATTTTGGAATTAGGTAGTTTTTTGTTTTTGTTTTTTACGCGCAGGGTACTTATAGTAAGGGTGTATAAGGATAGTTGTTACTGAATATGTATTTTTTAAATATCCTTTGTTTGTTTATTTTGATAGCCCTGATGATATATATTATATCGAAATATTGGAAAGTAACCATTGAAGTTTTATTGTATATTGACCTAGACGCAAAAAAAGGAGGGAAAAAACACTATCAAATTCCAATATGAATTTGGAGGTTGAGAACAATATGTAGGATTTAAACGTATTTTACTCGGTTTAGTATATGGCGTAAATAAAAGCTTGGTTTTAAAAATATTTTTATTTTTTTTATATTTTTTCTGTGGAGAATAATTTTGTGAAACCATTTGTGAAATTTAACTTCAACAGTTACCATCTATAAGATAAAAATTATTGAAGCTAATCTTAACCCATAATTGAAATATTCCTTCGTAAATGAACGCACTTATTTGCGATCACAAGTGCGGTATTCCTCTTGGTATTGAAATCTGTCTTCTACAATTGAATTCCGTCGTATCTGTGAGTTATACATAAATGAAATGCCCTACTGGTAGACTGAAATGAGCTTCAGTAATAATCTGAGCTCAATGATTACTCAAGCCAATGCTTTATTAGGGTTTCTCCGTTGCCTATCACGTTCTTCCTAATCTAGCTCTCGAGTAGCGATATCGATTCACTATGAATTGCATCTGGTTCACTAATGAGCTGAATGAGCTGACGGGTTTCTGGATAGTAGGAGGGATGCAAAAATGGTCTAATAGATTGTCCGGGACTCCTGTTGTGGCTTACAACTTATAGAACGAGAAAAACTGGAGTAAAGTTTTGTATTAGAAACCAAGAATCTTTTTCATTAACATCCGTTATGTATGACGAAAATGAAACTATAAAATGAATGAATGTTCATTCATGTAATTTGTGAGAACACCAAGTATTTGTTTAATTGAAAACTGAAACTTATTTTTCAGTGTTTGTATTTTCTTAAAAAATGTGGTGTTTTGAATGTTGTATCAAGTTATTTCAATGTTGTATCAACAAAGCCATTATCGTTGTATCAAGTCCATTCTCGCTAAGAGGACCAGTTTTATCGCTAAGAGCTCCAATATCTTTGTTGATAGTTACCAATAAATATTTAATTCATGACTGGTCACATTTGATAATCTCATATGCAAGAGAAAATTTGTAATGTATATGCCGATAAAACTAAGTAAAAAGATTTTATGTTGTTGTGTCCTAAACAGGAAAATTTTTTGTTTATGATATCATACATTTGTTATGTCAGTCTCAAAAACTTAACTCTTGAGTAGTGTGGACAAAATGTATTCATTTAAGGAACGGGCTTCTTCAAGAACTAAATTTTTGCAGTGAGATCCAGTGTATTATGTCGCAACTGATTGCTCTAAATCTCGGTTAAATTGATACCAAGAAATTCATAGGAGTATTCTGTTCGTATTTACAGTACAAAAAATTCAATTCTTTGCTTATTCGAGGAAATTCAGAATATCCCGTGTAATCAAACCACTAGGCTTCGACAACGACTGTCAAGAGCAAACTGCGATACGAAAGCAACCCGCAGTGATGAACTCTTTTCAACCATGCGTAGTGGCGTGGTCAGATCCATAGGTTACGCCAGTGCGCTGCGCTGCCATCACGGTCGCTACTTCGCAATTTCGCAGCTCAAGTTCGATATTCGGCCGCCAAATTACGATCCGTCAACGAACGCCAACTCATGCCAGTAATTACTGTAATAAAGCCTTCTACGGGAAGCAGACGAAGTGATGATTAGCAGTGTAGTGCGGAATAAAAAACTCTAAAATGCATTGGCTTAGAAACGGGTTGGTATTGATGACCATCTGTTCAACGTTTAGCTTGATACATACACTGACTAGGTTTAAGTGGTGTTGACATTCAGAGTATATCGTAATGGATATGTAAAACTGATTTATTGACGGTAATCTCATCTACTCGTAAAATAATTTGTGTAGTAGTGATATTTCGACGCTTGGAGACCTACTTAAATAGAAATTTATTGCATTAATCTTCATTTCTTGTTACATTTTAATAAAAAATATTGTTTTTTTATTTTCATGGAAGGAGGAAGTGTGAACTTAAAACATGTTGCAGTTTCGCCGATATATTTGATCAATTTATGATATTTTTTTTCGGTTGGGGGAGTTATTTCACTTTTCTAAGTAATTAAGATATAAAAAAGTATTCAGAAAAACAAGAGGAAATAAAAATTTCAAACTTTAATTTTGAAATAAATTTATAAGTATTTTTAGCAACTATTTCCTAAAAAGGAAGGTTTGAAGTGCATTTAACTGTATACAATACTTCTTTGTTGCAGTCATAGATAACCTCACGTAATGCTTAGTGAAGAATACATATGAAAAAAAGTTATTTTTATTTTTTGCCATTGTTTATAAAGTAACATAAAATTTCTAGGTGTCTTCTGAAGAGTTGTTGAGAGGACATGGCAAGTTGTGCAAAATATTGAAGAACATAAAGATGGAAAATAAAGAAATGTGATGTGAGGAAACATTCAACAGGTTGTTAGGATATAACTTAACGAATGTATTTTGGGAATATTATTATTATTATTAAATGTTTCATTACGTGGTTACAGAACCACGGGGGTTAGGAAACACTGCATAAAACCCAGACTTTCAAGTTGCCACGAATTTCATGTAAATAAGTTTCAACCATGTAAAAATGGTGACAAGCCAGGAACCGAACCCGGTTCCTGCTATGATCGCAGGGATGTTAACCACTACACCACTTGTTCGCCTTCCACAACTGTATATCGTGTTCACGCAGACGTAACCCCAGAAGACCTGAGACACATCCCCATACAGACGATAAGTGAATCCACGCGGCACGTATGTTGTGTACGCTTAAGTACTGGTTTCACTTGTACCTAGAGTACAGATTTCACATAAGATTGTGTGGAAATGGTTTGTGGAAGGTGTACTGGTGATGTGGTGGTTCAAACATTGCAATCAAAGCAGTAGTGCTGGATTTGATTGTCGATTCGTCACCATTATTACTTGGTCGAAAGTTATCACATACCATCACTCGAATTTCATCGGTGGATGTGGCAGAGTTTTGCCAAGTACTATCCGTTTCGATTATTCAAAAACAACAAATGACGACTTGAAGAAAATATATGAGAAATAAACCAATTTGAGGAAAAATTCCAATCTTTCATTGTTTGAGTTAATCGATTTATGGAGGAAAATACGAACAATTATTTATCTCATTAATGTCAATGAGTCAAATGTATGATGAATGAAATTAAATCTCAGCAGGTATTTTACAAAGCGATTGGGAACAAAGCTTTTGTAACTTCTTCAAAAGGATAATGATATTTGACACAGCAGCAATATCAGAGAAGACGTATTTATGGTGGTTTCCCATAGAGTCGTGACTCTAGAGTGGAACTTTGGTAAGCGCTGCTGGCTCTAAATTATTATTCAAGTTGCATACGCCCACTAACTTCATCGAACTCTTGAGCTTAATCAACAAATATGAGCTAACTTGTACCTTCCAGACTGTGGAATTACGTTGACGATGCATAAACGCATGTAAGTTGCGCAAAACACAGTTTTCGGTTGGTTTGGGTGTTGACTAATCATTTGTTGTGGCTTAGCAGGTGGTCATGACGCAGTTATTAGGCGAACGTATTCTCCCTCTAAATTATGAGAATATAAAAAAAATGTTTTAATTCGAAACATGGTGAGAACCAAACCATGTTTTCTATGTAAATAATAAAGAATGCACGTCTTGCACTGAAAATGCTTTGATTTTTCAGATAACGAAAAGTACTTTTATACCCTTTTCTATTATACGCTCCAATGCTATATATTTATCATACTCCTACACTTTTATAATTGTTTTAGATTAATTGTTCGATTTAATGAATTTTATCTGTTCAATTTAAAAATATTTTAACTTTTTTCCTTCATGAGCAGTGTAAAGAAATTTCTCATTCTTATTAAGGTCTACATTATATAACATCATTAAAAGCCAGGAGTTAAATGTCGTTAATTTCTTCTATGCATTGACTTCGCTGTTACAGGAACCCGCATGTAAGTTAGCCACGTTTCGGGGTACAAAGTCTAGCAAAGACTGACGGTCTAAAGCTCAATGCTGATTTTAACCGAATGTTTACTCGCAATTAACTACTCGCAAGTATAAAAACCAAAACGATGCCAGTACGTTTATATTCGAATTGAGTTAGACTTTTGTTTGTTCTTCTCTTTATTTATTTTCTGGGATAACTAGAAATTCATGCTTAATTATGCTTGGTGGTAATATTATAAAGCATTTGTGTTTCAGAGTTTAACCAGTTAATTGTTATAATACCGTGCTAGAATATGAATTATTTTTATGTTAATTGTAAACCATCTAAATCATATATGAAAAAATGTGAGTAATAAATATAGAGATAATTATTTAAAGAAATTTAGTGTTCATGTTTTTTAGCAATTATAACATGTTTCCTTTATTTAATGTTTTAAAACCTAAACCATTATCATTCTAATGGCGGTTTTCTTTCCGAGAAACCCTGGAGTTAATAAACAACTATTCAATTCATTATTTCACATGATATAATTTAGTTATCGGATCTACCTTATCAGTAGAACCTCCTTGCAATACGTTAAATACAGATTTTCTTTTGAGATGTCTAGTAATTTATCCTTCTAGTATTTCAAAATATTTTACCTTGCTAATCACCCCTTGTGTTACCCATTTTTATTTTATTCGCTAATTTATAGTTAACTAAGGGCTCCCCTATTCCGTTTCAGCATAAATAACCTCGAATTTTTGGTTGTCCAAATTGTTGGCATTCTATATCCATTTTTACTAATTTGTTAAAATAAAACACAAAATGTTAGATAAATACAATACTATCCTCAGAGAAACAAAATAAAATTATTAGCCACAAGTACTATTTCTGTGAAGTTCATTACAGTTATCGGAAATTGTAAGTCACTTGAAGAAAATAGGGAAAGGGGAAAGAAGACTTTCAGTATAATGCTGGAAGCGAAAGAGAAGACGATGTATAGTAAGATTGTTGTGTTTACGAAACAGAGATGAGAGGGTAAGTACCTAAGAAAATTACGAGAAAACGTAAAGAGAAGACAAATTCAATGAAAAATTTGCGTTTAAGTCATTTGAACTTAATGTGCCAGAAATTGGACTATTATGATATATAAATATAGACAGTAGATGACAGAGAGGCCCGAGATGAAGAATGAGAAGAACAAATGGTGTAGTGTATAATAGTCGGCATTACTATATTGTCAATAAGATAGTCACAGTGGCTTAAATAAATAAAAACTGTCTTTCACTTACTTTCTAAAGTTCTTGTGAAAGTCAGAAAGTAGAAGGTATGTTTGTCAATACGTGCATCTACAAACATCATTTCGTACTATTTGCTACCCACATGATAAAACAACGCCTAATTTCACAGTCATTGGAAAAATATTTATATCCACTCTTTGTTGGTGACTCCAAAATGATTCCATTCCAGGATAGTAGTGGATACGGGAATGACATAAAAAAATCACGATTATCCATTACAAAACCTAACGTAGTTTTTGCGAGGAGGTATATTGATTTCATTTCCTATAAATCGTGTAAAATTTTCCAGAGAACCGAACCTGATACTTACGGAAATTAAGTACGTAGAACTAATTTCATTACTAAGTACATTATACTAATTAATTTATACATAATATGAGTGAACTTCATTGGTCTAGAGCCCAGTTCAGTTCCCTTTCTATTCCTTTCCCACATGCCTCATCATATATTACTTCCCTCATCAATGCTACTAAAGTATTCATTTTGACAATGAAAATATTTCCTCATTGAGCTAAGGTAAATATGAAACATGACTATTTCCTTTCTTGATTCCATTACGCTAATACAACAACTAATAATTTATATTTTAAAATCTACTTTTAGACATACTATTTTTCTCGGCAGTTTTTTAGTTCCTGCTGGTTACCTTTAGAAATCACTGCGTCATAGAATAATAATATAAAAAAATCTGAATGGAACAAATCATTTTAACCACATCAAGAGGTGGTAGCTGGGTTGTCCGGAAGCCATATTTCCAGCGCGTAGCAAAGTAGACTATGACGAGACTGTTGCATGCTGTTGTTCCATTACTAAACTTTTATCTAAAAAGTGAAGATAAATCTTGGAAATGTTATGAGTTTATGATGAATGTAAGATTTTTTGTAGCATTTGATAAACAAGGATCTCATTTTCTTAATATTTGTATTGTTGATATTAAATTAGTAAAAATAAAGACAAATCAATAATATTTTGTTTTAAACGTAAGAAATGAGGCTTACAATTAATAACTTTTGTGTGAACTAAGCTGTTCATAATTTAGTTTAGTGCCTCTTCAAAGTTGAATCAATACTACTAACAGCTCATCGCGTACATGTTCAATACGTCGTTACCACGTAATATGAACCCTCGTGGTTGAGAAAACATTTATCACTTAACGATTTTGTAAATTTTGAAAGTTTGACGTATTCTTTTAAAGAGAATGGCAGGAACATTCTGTCATTGCATTACATCGATTCGAGCACAATGCTTGTGAGGGAAGTATCTCGACGTAACCAGAGACAGCGAGCAGACCCAACCAGTATAAGCTTCAGTGAGGTTTCCCGTAGAACGAACCGCATGCTTCCATGTACCATAGTCGCTCGTATCATCCTTAATTCAAACCGTGCAACTAGTGCAACGCTGTCGGAAGCGAGGGTAGATGTAGAACGGACATCGCGCGCACTACCACGCGATGGAGCTATTGTAGCTTTCGAGTGTATGAGCATGCAGCTAACGGTGGCGAAATTCACGATGCATAATATTACTAATATCACTCAGAATTGTGAGCATACAGAAAACACGCAAGTTTTGTTTTTGCTATGTTAAAGCTTGTATAATTTGAATTCTAAGATTGGAAAGTAATTTTTGGCACATGCCGTATTGGGATGTGATGAGGCAACAATGAGGATGATTATGAATACCGTCAGTTGCTTCCGAAACACAATATATTATCAAGATTTTTAAATTGAATGTTGTAATTATATTCAATTAAGTCTTGTTACTTCGAATATCACTTAGAATGTTGGTGAAACCTGTACATAGAAACCTTTTCATACTTCACCTACAATTCGTAGTTGACTCGATCTCTCTCGTTCTCAACATAAATTTTAAAGATTTGTTTAGTTTTATTCCTTACCAAAAAGTATATACTTCAGAAAGTTTAAGTGGAAAAAGTATTCAAATAGATATCTCACATATTTTGAATAACATTCAAAATATTAAATGGTACTAATATTTTTTTTCCATTGGATCTGATGTTTGTTATTTTGGAACATTTAATTTATTTCCCTTGTACTACCACTAAAGCATATCGACAAACACTGTTGGAACTGTGCGGAGATTTCGCATTCAATGGGATATACAACGGTTATTTAGAATTTCATTGTTTTTTAATAAAAGTTAAATAAATATAAACGTGGATTTTCATGTTTATCATATGTGTGAATTGCGTGAATGGTGTGACTGTAATTTATAAACTAACTACATTCTGCTCAATATAATACACCATAATGAACTGTCGAGTATTGACAGTGAGTGTCACCTAAAAGTCGTGTAAGAACTTATTACAGTTAGAATCCAAATTGTATCTTAAAACAAAGCGTAAAAGAAATAGTATACTACAAAGGTAAAATGTTGGTTAACAACCAGGGTTCAATTTACCATACGGTTCAATAGGCTATGGCGTAGGGCACCAATTTTTAGAGGAACCGTTAGAAATATTTTGAATATACACATGACAATGTTTCAATAATCTAAAAGGGAACGAATGAAATAATTTCATCGAAACACTATATTAGAGTCATTCACACACATAGGGAAGGTATATCTTATTCACATAATAGAGCACATAGTTAGATGAAAATCTTGTCTAAAATTTAAAACATTTAAACGCATTGCTATATACGGACGTTTTACCAGTGTGGGACATCATTAGAATGGCTTTGTTTTTAAAAATTATTTATAAAATTAGCCTAACCTTTCCTGATTTATATGTCGTTCACTCATTTCAACGTAGCAAAATATTTTAATACTACATACGAGTAGATGTAACACATGAAACACTCTAACGATATATAAAAGAAATATATATATTTTGAAACAGTCATATACGGCACTTTATTTTTCGTTGAAGAGGAAGAGCATAAGGTCGTACAAATTGTTTTACACAAGAAAGGCGATGACGGAACAAAATTATCAGCCTAGGGTGCATGTTCCCCTTAGTCTGACCTTGATAACGACCGCTTTTCAGTCTAAAAATGAATCTTGTTAATAATATCTAATTTATGCGAGTTGACCAGGTACTGAGAGAAAAAAGAATATTTACAAGAAAATATCTTTTAGAAAGAAGATATGTGGGTTTCCCTTAAAATTCAGAACTGAGTATCACACACGGGATATTGATAAAGTCAGTACTTTAATTGTGAATTTGGAGATGCAACTTGAAGAAAAGGTGAGAAACGCTGTATTTCAAATTTGGATTCGCTTCCTTTCTATATAAAGGCAAAACAATTCATATCTAATTATATGTAAAAATAATCTTGAGAAACACTACACCGCTTTTCTCTCTCAATTACTTCTCTACCGTACTGCATTAATTAAGAGCTTTCTTTTTAATCAGAATATCCGCCTCAGCAATTCTGAATGTATTACCTCTTTTCATTAAATTACAAAGATTATTAGAAAGAAATTCTGTGACTAATAAAATTAGATTTTTATTGAATAGCTACTTGTTAAATTTCATAACATTTGGTCTTGAAACATCAAGGATGTTTTCTTATTTTGAAACAGATAATAAATGTTTTCGAACAAGACTTTGAACATGTGCTAAAACTTAAGTTTTCAGATACTACAATAACTCCAAAATCAGGAAACTTCGAAGACGTCACCCTTGTTCAGTAGAAACAATTGAATTAGTACGTACAGCTGACACAGTATTTATCCATTGCGCCATGAACAATATTTACATCTCATTCTGCAGTAATTACAGTCGATACGCGATTCGTTGCCAGCATTTGGAGCTGAGACTGCTGTAGTGAGAGTGGAGTTCCCAAACGTTCGCAGGACGTGTCACAGGGAAAGCAGATTCTCTTGCAGTGAATGACGTTCTGTTTTGCCTTGTGCCAACGTCACTGCGCTTCGTCTCCACTACATCGCCGTCACGCTGTCACTTCATGCCTCGCGGCCGGATGTGAGTTTCTACTGCGGACACAAGATCTTCGATTTGAAATGCAAATACTGATTATAAGAACGAAGATACGGATGTTTTAATCTATATTACTCAACTAATTGGATACAGATATCTGATGGAAATTTGCTATTAACAAGTGGTCAACTATATTTTCTCCTGTCAAAATAGATTTCGTTGAATTTTAGAAATAATACACAACAAATATACGAACGTGTGAAAAAAATTAAGAAACATATACATTAATGAACCAAAAAATGAGAAGGAATGTTACAGAATTACAAACGTGACTAACGAATATATAACTCGATTACTTGTTATCCGGAAATTAATCAGGCGAAGGGAGTGAATATCAGTTCAACCGAAAGTTGGTACCTTCTGACAAGCGAAATAAGGTTAAAGTAAAAAGTGTGATGGAAGTACGTGATAAAAATCTGATTAAACATAAAACGCAACAAAACTTCGTTTTTAAAAAATAGTTGCATTTATTTTTGTTGTACTAAAAGTATGATCGAAATGTCTAATTCCGGCAAACATCCCAGTGAGGAGGCTGTACTTGAGTTACCGTCGAATTCGTTTTCCCATTGAAGTCTCCCTTTTAGTGCATCGCTGCGTTAGAGAGACGGGTTTCCGCTCCGTAGCTGACGAGCTTTGGTTCGCGGTTAAGCCGGGTGACAGCGCTGTGCGTGGTCACAGAGGAGACAATAAAGCTATTCTGACTCTTACCGATAACGACACGAAGAAAATATTATCAAGTGTTATGAACGTTTATGGTTCAATTGTTCGTTTTCCTTTATAAGGTATACATGTTTTCAAAAAAGGTCCAATCATTGTTTGATCATTTAAAACACATTGCACTAATTAATTCACCAACGTTTCGACTTCATATTTTGTAATTATTACGTTTGTATCGTAATATATTTTATATGTTGGAACGTGTTACATACTGGACATAACATGAACAGAAATAATAGGAAAGTAGAATAACCTATACAAAAATGTACTCATAAGAAAATAACGCGTGATAATGAACAGGTAATTTTCCTGAGTCTACGGTAAACCTTCCAATCACAAATCGGATAGAATTATTTGATGAATCCGCAGCAACGCACCATCCCCTCCACCTACCTCACTTGACAACGTCCATGCTCAGTGAACTGCTATCATACGCATAGCGCTTTGACGACGACCTCGTTAAGTCGACGTAAAGTATTTCACAACTTCTTCATTTTCTAAATACGTTGTGTATTATTTCCATGTAGTGAATCAAAGGCGCAACTAAACATGGCAGTAGGGATTTTTTGTAACAGTTTAAAAAACTAATAAATCATGACATCTATAGTTTCAATTGCCACTAGTTACACATTTATCGATATTTTAACTCTTTGTTTGTTAAACCAAATGGAATAAAAACATTTATTATTGGTATTAGTTTTACAGCTAATATTTTACCCGAAAAAATGGCGGTGTTACAAAAACCCGTGTGCTTGGAGTAAGTAGTAACATTAATTAAAGTACATAGTAACAGTAAAATATTGAATTGGCGACACATTTCAGTATTTATTGTTTTGTTTAACTACACTATTTACATATTTTGTAACTTTTATTTAAAAAATTACTGAAATGTACTTCTAAAAAATAACGAACATAAGGTTTTAATATATGTTCGTGATTTTGCGGAAGTATATTTCAGTAATTTTTTAAATAAAAATTACAAAATATGTAAGAAATTGGAAAACAAAACAATAAAGATTCAAATGTGTCGCAAATTCGATATTTTACTGTTAATTTAATTAATGTTACTGTTACTACCTACTTTAATTATTGCATGTTTTTTATAGAATTTTTAGGATAAGGTTTTAACTATTTTTCTTACTTCCTTAAGCTATCTTTTTAATCAACATGGCTCTTAATGTTGACCGCTCTGCCTTTTACTTAGTCACTCTCACTCTAGAAGGTAACAATTAAATTAAATTAAATCTTAATTAAATATTAGAAATTGTAAAATGAGGCGTTGGAATAATTCGGGGGACAAGTAATAACACGTTGCAAAAATCCCCAAGTTTTCATTCCAACTAACCTCATAGTACAATTTTCACAACTATCAAGATAACTAAAATATTAACTTACTAATGGTGAAACCACATTAACCTTACTAATCGTAAAACCGCATTTGTCTGGCTGAAACATCTTAAATAGTTAAACAATCTTTACAGATGGTGGTTGTTGTTTTAGTAAACGTACGGAAAAATTACTAACACGAACTGTATATTCATGCTCATAGAACTCAAGAACGTTCATTATGAATATAATATTTTCCCCACTCTACAAATAAGTTATTATAAGTAAATGGAAATATTTTTGTGTCTTCACGCCAATTTCATCGATTTGCGATTGAAATAAAGACAAATTGAAATAATAAAATACACTCTTTTGTGGTAAAAACGATTTTATTCGTTTATGACTTTAGGGATAAAATATTAAAGAACCTTGATTTTTAAGATTATCTTGTCCCGCGAATATCTCTATTCAAAATTACATCTAGTGTTGTAAACACTATTCCACATTCTGTATGACTGCTGTGAGCTCGAAACTACAATTGTTTTTGCAGCCGTTCCTTTATTATTCATGAATAGTTACCAAAAAGGAGCGATATTTGCCATTATTTGTGTTACTGATGATTTTCGCTCGGGGCAAGCCCCCTGCAACTGTTCCTCTCACGCCGTCAAACATTCCGGAATTGAAGCTTCGGTTTATGGTCTGCGTTTTGTGGCGTACAGAAATGTAAATTACGTTCCTATAAAACGGCCGGTTGGAGAGAGCACGGGTGCGTCACTTTATGTCTACGTCACACAGTGACCTGGCAAGTAATTGTAAACATTGCATGTTGATTTTTTGCTGGTTTCATATTGACATTGTTTTGTTATTTCTTGTTTAGTTTTATTAATATGATATATTTTTGCCATGAACTCGAGATAAATTATCAATTCAATTATATATAATAAAATAAGAACGCAAAAATGTACGGCTTATTGTCTCACAAGCATTTTAATACTAGTTGTCATAAAAATAGGGTAAGGGTTATAGAGTTGAAGTAAACGTATATTTTTCTTCATCCAAATTATCCTAAATGAGAGCTAATGAATCCTGAACTCTTGCCATTTTGTGTATGAAACTATTGGGAGTTCTATTACAGGGAGAATCGGTTATACTATGCACTTCTGCTGACTGCTTCAACATGAGATCTCGCACACTAGAAAATTAGGCCCTACACCTCTGGGGAAATAAGGTATAGAACGAAAACTCCAAATTAATGAAAGTATGGATACCAGATCGTCGGGTACTTGTTTTATTATTTTTCTCTTAGTGTTTAATATCAAAGAAAACAATTGCATTTAAAGTATTATTACCTTAGTGAAAGAAGTTATGCATGTTTAGTCTACATGAAATACACGGATGTCATTTACAGAAGTAACCTACTAAATAATAATATTTGTAGACAAAATTAACTTTTATTATTCCGAAAATTCCACGAACTTGTAACACCCAATAACAATTACATTGATACAACCTGCAACTATCTTTGTGATGCTCGTAAAAGAGTTTCGTATCCGGCGAAATAACTATGACTATTACGACACACTCATGTAGTTCTGTTTACGATATGGTTGAATCCCCTCTCTCTAGACCTGAATACAAGCGGTACTCGATAATGAAAGCTAATTTTATAAACGTAACGAGTTCTCTAATGACTGTTGAGGACAATTGGGCAGCATTTCTGGATCCAAATGTAAATGGAGGGTTGCGTATTGCGGACTTAAATTCCACAAGCAAAATCTATTACGGAGAGTTTTCTAAATGAATTCAAAGAATACAAATAATTTACAGAAGGAATTGGAGGAAATGAACAATTTATTCAAAATATTCATATAGATGTAATTTTGTATTACACATGAATTAACACACGTTGGAATGGGATCAAACAAACTAATAAAGTTCTCAAATCACATTATTAATTATTCCATTGGAGGAAAATTTTGACGATGATTAGGATTTTTTATGGTATCTATATTAATTCAGTAATTTAATAATTACCTTTATAGTAATTTAGTGATTATTCCCTGAATCATCGGCATCTATCCCAATTTCTCACAGGAGTGTCTATTTTCGTCCGTTATCAAGCAGGGCGGGACGCGGACACCGAAATGATCTGTTTACATTTCTCGTAACACCACCTCAACAAGAGACTACCTAATACAAGGCAACGAAGGATCTTCCCAGTGATAATGTCCGGGAACTTTTTGGAAGGGAAGGAGGGGTATAAAATATAAAAATATAAAAAAAAACCGTGTCTCTTGAAAAAATGGGTACCACGTTTTCGTAAATAAGACCTAAAAATGTAAAATTTGCAATTTTTTATGTTTTGTTCTTATGATTCAGGTAACTACCGAACGAGGTTTGACTTATTTCTTAATTGCAATAAACAATGGCTCAGATATTATTTTAAAAGAGTTTCCAAGTTGGTTCTTATTTGTCGAACGATAACAATTTTTCTTCTATATTAGCGAAAAAATGCCGTATTTTAAGTTGTCGAAATGATAAATTTTCAATAGTAATAGTGGTGTTTCCAGCTTAAACTGTTCAATACCGAAAATAAACCTGTTTCATATATTTAAAAATTGATATATTCTTGTCAACCGTTCCTTGGCAAATTAAAATGAGACACTTTATAGAGTTTTCCAAATAATTTTCACCTTGCATTAGGGAAAATAAAACCATTTTTGCGTAATGCAGCAATTGCTAACAGAAGACATTGGGATAAATAAATAAACTACTTAATGTACAGCGCGTATTGGTATATCGTGTTTCTTCGGTATTCCAAGGGCACAACTTATAGTTATTGCAAAAACCTATAACTCGCTCTTTTAATTTCCTTGTCTAGAATCAATACCTGAGTTACAAAACGTAGAAAACAGAAAAATTGCAAATTTCGCACTTTGAGGGTTATTGCAAAAAATTGATCACTACTACGACCCTTAATATACACAATACAATACTCCCTACCTTTTAAAAAATTACCGTATTATTTCGATCTATTGTCTGGTCTATAAATTCCCAATTTCCGTTTCCTAAGTAAACTGACAGTTTTAATTGTAATTAGATTCCGTGTGTTTTGAATTTTGGTTTTACTGTAGGTGTTAGTAATGCGTTGCATTGAATATGAAATGACCAAATAGAAAAACTTTTAAAAGAAATAAAGAAACTAAACAACTTAGTTTCGTATAATTTGAATGCAGTAAAAGTTTATTACCCTAGATAGTTTTTTTTTGTATTCTTTTCAAGTTAAGGGAGTTTTTCACTTTGCAGCAATGGATGATTTTAGCATGAGACCACATGCTCTGTCAGCATTCATTAAAAGTTTTTTATCTTAAAGGTTTTTTTTCTTAAAAGTTTTTTTTATGCTTTCTGACCCTCTCCGACTTTGCATTGTTTTTTTGTGGTTACGATTGTGATCACCCTTCGTTATAATTTAGTGTAGAAAACTGCACATTTACGTATACAAACCATGGTCATTTATCTACTAGTTAATGAGATATAGTAAAATAAAAAACACACATTTCATACAAATGTGGCTCTTCAAGTTCATTTCTTCTTCTATCATTACTTCAATTATTGAATCATACGACCTACGAAGGTAGATGATTGTTTTATTTTATGTTAAATTTCTTACCCTCTCTATATGTGAAACAACATCCCTTAATAAATTCATGTACCTATCTGTATTATTTTACTCTTTAAAAATCACATTTCACTCTAATTAACCGTTTGGAAATCAGAAAAAACTATATCAGTGAACCTATGTAATACATAATCAACACGTTGCAAAAATTCTTAAGTTCCTATCTCCAAATGTTTTTGCGCTGTGTTGACAAATGATCGAGTGAGTCAAATCAGAACAACGACACATATATTATTACATGATATGAAGAAATAGATATGGAGGTGAAGATAAACATCTGGTATCATGGTAAAATACCTTTTCGCAGGAGTCCCTGAAGGCAACGTGCGATGACCGGTACTTTACATTGATGACCTTCCACATAATCTCTAGACTTGCTAATACATTTTCGCGAACAACCTTGCCTTTACCGTAATTTGAAGATGTCGAAATATAACTCTATTATATCCTTACTCTACAACTATCTAGTGACATATTTGAGTAGACAAGATAAATAAAACAACAATTGTGAGGTAAAGGGCAAGTAATTATCTGTACTAGGAAAATTTTACGGAAAATCCCATAATGGATATTTATACTCCCATTTTCTGGGAAGTAACAGTAAAATACGCACAACTGAACACTACATGTCTTTTATGGACAAGGTATTTACAATTGATGATGAAACAATGCACTCAAAGAATTGGGCTACTTCCACCACTGCGTAACTGCCTCCTATTACACTCGAAGTAGAAAACAGTTTGATTCTATCTATGGCAGAACAAAAGTTTAACAGAAGGATAAGAGAACAACAAGTAATTCAGAAATAACTTCACTCACCAAACGTTTGAAAATCAAATCGGACGATATTAACTAAACTGAGAATCTGACACAATATGCACAATACGCATGCAAATATCTATTTTAAATAAAAAATAAGATCTATTTTAAATAGAAAATAAGTGAAGAGTGTTTTATTAGTAGTACATATATTTCGTAATTGTTCAAAGTTCACCCACTGAAAAGTAATGTAATAAATTGAGATTTTGGTACTTTGGAACAGAGGGCGGTTGTTAGCCGCAGAGGGTGAAATTTAGTACGGAGGGGGCTTTAGTAGATTTAAAATTTGTTTACTTCTTTTTCTTCTTGAAACTTATTAGCCGATTCAGATACCCGATACACGAGCCAAATGAAATTTGATTAAAAACGGATTTATAAGCTATGTTATGGTCAGTAAGGTGGAGAAATTCACCGGATGAACGTATAAATTAAAATTTCTATGGTAATAAGTCTATTAAACATCGTGAGAAAGTCTGGAGAATCATACTCTCTCATGTAAATGTAGAAGTAAATTATCTGAAAGGAGTCATGACTTTAACGTGTTCGTTTGCTGAAGTAGCGGGGTGAAGTGAGTATCCTAAACGTAATGCAGATCGTGTAGACATGTAAACAAATTTTAAATCTACTAAAGTCCCATCCGTGGCTACGTTGTCTGGGTGATCGCTCGTCACCAAGTTATCCTTGGTTCAATACCTGTGATGCATGAAAATTTCACCCTCCGCAACTAACAACCGCATTTGTAATACTCGAATACAGCAATCCGGATCCTATCTAGATGCTGTTCTTCCGATCTCGGTAACATTCACGATGTGTCTAGTGGGTAAACTCACACAAAAACTGAGCCTTACTGGCACTCGTCATTCGTGGTCCCTAGCTGGCCGAAACGAGATACATACATACATACATATAAATAAATTTATTGTCAAGAAACAGTACAAACTGCGTATGACCA
>NNCF01132536.1:0-43002 GCA_002313205.1 Laupala kohalensis | reverse complement strand
AAAAACGGAGAAAAACCCGGGACAGGATGGGGCTACAGAATTTATGTACACAACCGTGCCAAAGTTGAGTACACATAAAACTAAATTAATATGAGCCATAAGACAACACAATCATGCAAGAAATACATACATTTTAAATCATACATACATACATATACAATCTACTCTATTCTTTGACATTTAAGCTTTTTTACATTTTAGATTACAATTATTATAGAACTCTATTTTATGTGACTCGGTTTTTAGTATGATTGATCACACATTTCATTCTTTATTCGAACAACGCTAAATTTATTCTGATGATAAGTGTACCAGATGATTTTGTCAAAACAAAACAATAAAGTAAACAATAAAGTGAAAGAAAGTCCATATTGGAATAGCGATCATTTACTCAATTCGAGGATTGTTCAAAGAAGACCACTCGCCGTGTAACTTGTATCTCAGTTGGATGTTTTTCTTCCACCCTCAACCGACTTCTTTCTTCTTCGTCTTGGAAGAAGAGCAGAAGCATTTTGCGAGATTAAAATGCAGCAGTCGTCTGCTCTCTGCAAGATACGAAGATAGGATTTCCGTAATGTTCCCGTGTTGTGAGACATGCCTGCATCCCGCATTCCCTTTCCAAGGACTAACACAAGGAATACGCGACGTTCTTTGAGTGAGGCGGCACAGGGGGCGGGGGTTTTGGAGTGACAGCTCACGGAACGTACTGTCGTTCTGCAGCCACGACGTAGCTCCATGGAGGGTTTTGTTCGCTGATTTTGTGTTTACGAGAGGCTGTGATTGGAGAGCGTTCGAGACGTCGGCGGAAGTCTGGTTTGCTTTCAGAAAGCACGGGGGAACCGAATTTCTCTGAGACAATTCGTAGGTATTTAGGTGATGAACTCGGATTACTCAGATTTGTCGCAAAGTAAGTTAAATTATGGAAAATGATATACTGCGTGTTGCAAAACACTATAAAATTTTCATTCTAATAGGATGAACAAAATGATTACTTCTATATTAATTGATAGATAAAGTATATTATATTGTTTTCAAAATGTAAATCATTTACTTTTTTATAAATGCATACAAAATAACATAAAATTCCCGTTGCATTTGAAGCTTCATTATATCTTGTATAACGTAATTTAAAAGTATTTATTAGTACTTTCCACTTAATGTTTTAAAAACTATTGCTGCACCATCAGCAATTTATTTTTTAATTCATTTATATCAGATCACTTAAATTTCTGAATTTAATTCTGAAAATAAGTTTGTGTTCTTTATAGTCTGAGCATTGGTCGTGGTATGGAGTCATAAGGTAACATGGGCTCTAATGACCTCAATGTTGACGAGCCCTAAAGCCCCAACCAAAAACAAAAACAAAAAAAAACATAAGGTAGCATTAACGTCTAAACAGATGACAGGTGACAACACACTAACTGGCAACAACGCTACCCCACCTCTCAACCTATTCTATTCCAGATTTAACCACACTACAGATAGCCATTTGAGAAATTTGAGCTATCTAAGGTGTTAAACATTGTTTTCACACTCACTTTTCAGTTTTAAATGTCAAAATTTGTGTACATTACGAAACTTAAATGAGAAATTAAATAAATATCCCGAATTTGGTGCAAAGTAATTTTCTACTCAGTGAAAGGTGTATTATAACTACTTATACCTCGTAGAGAAGGGAAAATGACCCAAGGTTTCACAACCGAAGTCAATGGGTGATTTAGCAGTTCATGAGATCGTATCAAATTGGTAACTAAAGCTGATGTAATGATCAAATTCAATTTGGTAGTCTTGAAAAGATGGAATGGGTGTGTGGTAATAGTAAAGGAAGATTTAGTACATAGTTTCCACAGTGAAGATGTTCTTTTTGAAACATTTCCAAGGTTCTGCTTATTTGAACATCAATTTCTGAAATATCCTTTCTGTAAAATAACATTGTTTGATTCTGATAAGGATATAAGAGTCACGCATAGACATTCCATTACTAGAAACTACTATGACTAATCGACCAATTTGAGCAGTGAGCTTAAACTTACTCACGGATGCTTAACATTACGGTAACCTTCATAAAATCAGCACACACAAGCTTCATTTAATACATTCCTTCATTACACACTCGCCTCAGCTACATGAGTCTCACAATTAAAATGAAAGCTTTAAAATTAGGACATAAACGGTTTGTGTTTATAAAGTAAAAATTGTCTAATGAACCAAAATATAAAACTACATGAATTTGAAGATACTCAATTACATGAAAATTTGTTTTCCTTGGGAATTCAAAGGCATTTAATAGTGCCATGATTTATTAGCTTGGTGAGTGAATATTTAGAAACGATACAATTATCACAAATAAGATTAATATGAGAAATGACAACGCTCTACTAGTGAACTCTACTAAAACAGACGGCGTTAAGGATTGTCCAATTATGCACGTGAGATGAGGAGGGTTAATGTCCATTCAATTTTTCTGAACCAGATACAATTTTACTGAACTATTCGACTTCATACTTTCTTCTTCCGAATACGTTTAGTTACCAAATTACTCACCACTAGACTGTATTACTTGCCTAGAGTTGGCTAGTCTAAATTGTTGTGCAAACATTTATTTTTCTGTGTATGTGAGCGTACAAACTTTCCACACTGTATTCAAATCCACAATGCTTTGAACATATGCCCCCCACATGGGATATAAGTCGTTCCACACGCTTTCCTCATGCATCAATTGTGCGTTCAGGTTGAAGACGACCGAGTGGTATAGAGGTTAACATCCATGTAGTCAAATTTGTGGCGACGACTTAAATCCAAGTCGAAACGTAGTGAGCTCTTCACATAGAATATAAATATTATTCGTCCATAGAAGGTCGTACGTTTTTTATTATTTATTTAAGAAAGATTATATAATGGACGTTAATAGTAGTAAAATCCATGTAGTCAGTGTAAGATTCATATTTGTTTACCGACTTTCCTTCCGTTGAAGTTATCCCAAATAGTAATGACGCAACATATTTAATCATTCCAAGAATTCATATTTTTTAATCAATAACGTGAAAACTGATATTTTAAAAAATTGCTTTGAGACTTGGTTCAGGTCTGATAACTTGACAGTGACAAGACATATTCAAACCGAAATGTATATCTGTGTGTGGTAGTATTTGGTAGTGTATCGACAGGGAATAGATCTAATCAGTCCATGCTCTTAAATTGATGTATATTATGTCCGGCAAAGGATCGGATGCAGGCAGGAGTACAGCGGCTTGACTAATTGAGATCGCAGTGAGGATATGCATTTCAGCTTAAAGGGGAAGCTCTTTACTAAGGGATCACTAGTTACCAAAATTATATTAGCATATGAAACAGGGGTGAATGTTTAACTTACTCGGGGAGTAAGAAAAATATACCTCCCTTAAATCATTGTCCTCAATTCAATATTGGAGGTTGATAATTTTAGTGTAGTGTCGCAGCTTATCTCCTGCTCATCTTCTGCCCGTTTTCCGCAGTTGACTAATTCTTTTCTTCTAGTATTTATATGTCGAATCCACTCCAAATCACTATAGTATTAGTACTGGAAAAGAAGATACGTGAACTGATTTTAGTGCTTTGTGACACATCGAATTTGTGAGGTGGCCGAAAGTATTTTTCGCAAGGATTTACTACCTTACACAATCTTCAGCAAAGTAGGTGATCCTAGTAACATCTTTATTTTCCTCTTTTTTTGGCAAAAACTGTTTGAATTTTCATTCCTTGATTTGTCGGATACCACATCAAAATAAATTAAAGAATTTTTCATAACTTAAAACTTTTAATATTTTGTTACAGTAATATTTAATACAAATAGTAATTTTTAAAACTATTTTTGTGACATTAGATAGATTATATCGTCTCCGTATATACAATTATTTATATCTTACATAATATGAATAAATATTTTGAAACAAAAACCAAAGGTAATCTGAATGAGAAATTTTATCACGGATACATGAATTATCTACTTATTTGTCGGAAAAACAAAATATTTCTTTTAAATTTTCTTCCCAAACACTCAAAAAGTTGTGGGTATTTTATTTTTACAGTCACTGGAATAAGTATAAATACTTCAGAGTCAAATAAACTTGAATTTTATTTTTATCTCGAATTCCTATGCATAGCAACGAAAAATATAAATCTAAGGNTACAGTCACTGGAATAAGTATAAATACTTCAGAGTCAAATAAACTCGAATTCCTATGCATAGCAACGAAAAATATAAATCTAAGGGAAAAAAATATTTGTTTGCAAATATTGAAATGTCAAAAAAAATATATTTTCGAATAAAATATATTATATTGATGTTTCATAATTCATTATTTTATACACTATTCTTTCACGTTTAATTTACATTTCAATTTGGAAAAAGCTTAAAATATTACAATATTTAAATTTACTCGTATCATTTATAGTTTGTGAACAATATTATTTCATTTTTTCTTGATTTACTTTGTAAGTATTTAACTTTTTAAATTTCATTTTTTTATATATTTTTGAATACTTGACTTACATTTTAAACATTGTTAAAGGTATTGAAAAAGTCAAACCCTGTCAGAAGAAATTGCCAACCACTTATTCCGGGTCTCCTTGGCGCGCCACTCACACCACATTCGCCATAACATAAACTCCTTTTTTTTTCGCTCTTATGTCTTGTCAGCGCGGATGAAAAACGCACTAAAACCACAGTAGAAGACAAGACAAAGAAAATGTCAGTCTGATTTTTGTTTCCACGATGCTAGACACGCATCTGGTGTATACGTACACCATAACCCTCGACTTTCAGGGAAGGAAAAAAAACGGGGGAGGACGAAAGGAGAAGGATCCGCCCCTCAAAAGTCAACTGCATGCAACTGATGCCTCTCTATTGTCCGAGAGAGCTACTCTGTCTGTCCCTGGGAACCCTCCCTCTGTCAAGACGGGTATAAGAGAATCTTTCTCCTTCTCCTATTACAAACCCTTTATCTGTTCTTCTTTGTATTTGTATCGATCAACTTTATCAAGAAAATTGCATTATATTGAAATGTTATGCTCTTCCCCACAGCAACAATTATTTTGCGGACATACAATTTTAAATTAAATGTATGTTAGCGAATCCGTAAGTCATGAGATGTAATTGTTTTGTCTTCAGATATTTTGTCTCATATGTAAGAAGTCCCATTTCTGGTATCTGGCAATAATGATGTTACTATAATTAAGAAACACGTAGTTGCTGAAATCAGAGTATCAAATACATTATCTCAGTGTTTTAAACTCACTAACCGTCAAAAAACGGTCATTTGGAGTTTTTATATAATAAAAATATCTTTTTAGAAAATGAAAAGATAAAAAAGAAGAATATTCGGGTATAATACGATTTATAATATTTTACCTTTGTTCCTTGTTTTCTTCAAAAAACAAACGCCGTTTATATTATCTTTCAAAACGCTATAACCAACCACCCGAATTCCATAATTATTTTCGTAAATATAAGACTATTCTCCGAAAAGTAGTCTATGCAGCTAAAGTAATGGAAAACGACAGGCATATACTAAAATCGAACAACCGGATGAAAGCCATGTGGAATATTGTTAACAATTACACGTCAACTTCTGAAAATCGCGAAGAAAATGTTTCTTTACTAAACGATGGCAAAATCGTATCAAATCCTCAGGACATCGCAAGTTTGTTTAATTCTTACTTCTCAGAAGTTGGTAAAATAACGAACTCAATATATCCAAATCAATGTCCTCCAATTATATCCACCCACATACCCAATTCTATGTTCACTTCCGAAACTAACGCCAGTGAAGTCATGGGAATCATCAGCTCCTTAAAAAACAAATTTTCACGAGGCATAGATGATATACCTGAGTTTATTGTTAAATCTTCGTCCCACGCTATATTAAATCCACTCGTAAATATTTTTAATAGTTCTTTATCGGAAGGGGTGTTTCCCAATATATTTAAGAGAGCTAAAGTGAAACCTTTACACAAGAAAGGAAACAAACTTAATATTGGAAATTACCGACCAATATCTCTACTACCCACTTTCTCAAAAATCCTAGAAAAATTGTTCTATAAGCGTCTTCTAGATTTTTTATCAAAAAATAACATTCTCTCTGACGATCAACACGGTTTTAGGAAATCCTTTTCCACTACAAGCGCCATATTTTCCTTCTTAAACAATGTTACATCTCTTGACCGTGGAGAAAATCCTCAGGGTGTTTTTCTTGACTTATCAAAAGCATTCGATGTCATCGATCACGGAATTCTGCTTTCCAAATTGCATTCTCTAGGCATTCGTGGACTTCCACATCAATAGCTAACTTCTTACTTAAAAGATAGATATCAACAAGTAGAAATATCCTATACTAAAAATAAAATACTTGAGCGTTGTCTTTCAGAAACAAAGCCACTTACTTGCGGAGTACCCCAAGGATCAATTCTCGGCCCTATACTCTTTTTATTGTATGTGAACGACATGTCATCATCCACATCAGATTGCAAAATGGTTCTTTTTGCTGATGACACTAATTTACTATGTAAACACGCCAATGCTCAAAAAGTTTTGTCTAACCTTTCGACTTGGTTCCATGCAAATCGTCTCATTGTAAACACTGACAAAACAGTGTCTATGTCATTTCACAATAGTATCACAAAATCTTTACCCCAGGTTTCTCTTTCTTTAAACGGAACACAATTAAAAACTGTTACAAATACAAAATTCTTAGGTCTCCATATTCAAGACAACCTCAAATGGAATTGTCACATTGACAATCTTAATTCCCAATTAAGCAAATTGTGTTACGCATTCCGAATCTTAGTTAACGCAGTTAGTCCACGTATTTCCCGTTGCGTATATTTTGCAAACGTTTACTCCCATTTACGTTACGGCATTACCTTCTGGGGTAATTCCGGTCAGAGTATTCAAACTTTCAGAATTCAGAAGAGGATAGTTCGGATAATTTGTAAATCTCACCCCCGAAACTCTTGTAAACCTTTATTCAAGGAATTAAATATCTTAACACTTCCCTGCATTTATATTTATGAAACGGTCGTGTTTGTTAAGACCGAATTACTGAAGTGCCACCCTTGCTTTATACGAAACAGTCTCGTTCACGAACACTATACACGCAATAGTAGTAATATTCATCGCCCTAGAGTGTCAACCACTCTTTGCCAAAAGGGACCATACCATTCGGGAATCGTTCTATATAATTCCCTGCCCAAGAATATAAAAGATATTATGAAATTGAATATCTTCAAATCCGCGGTTAAAAACTACCTCCTGCACCAGTGCTTCTACACTGTAAAAGAATTTATTGATTTTAACAAAAGTTAAATTCGTCTTGTGCTTTATCACGCCATTGCTGTAGTACTTTTTAAACAACTTATAACAATTTCAAAAACTATTTTCTTGCATGATTGTGTTGTCTTATGGCTCATATTAATTTAGTTTTATGTGTACTCAACATTGGCACGTTTGTGTACATAAATTCTGTAGCCCCATCCTGGCCCGGGTTTTTCTCCGGTTTTCCTTCGGGTAGAGGCGGATTTATCATACAGGTTCTCTAGGCTTTGTCTAGGGGCGGGTCTATTGTAACAATAAATCGTGAATTTAGTGTTATTTCAATTTTTAAGCACTATACTCAGAATAATCTATAGTTCGATAATAACTTACATGTAATTTTTTGCTTAAAATTACAAACATATTGACATTCTATTAGTATTATAACTCGCAGCTAACTTTTTATCTTATCTAGGAACTTTTGCTGAAATTTTTGAATCCGCGTCTGCCTTAGGGTCCTTGATCGGAATTGATGGGATGGTCCCTTGCTTGCTTCCGGAGAGTAAATTTGTTTATTGTCCTCCACGTGGTCATACGCAGTCTGTACTGTTTTTTGACAATAAATTTATTATTATAAAAATATACGAAATATCAGAATGTTGTCAATATAGATTCTGAAAGGAAGGAAATATAAATAATAT
This sequence comes from Laupala kohalensis, assembly GCA_002313205.1. NCBI lineage: Eukaryota > Metazoa > Arthropoda > Insecta > Orthoptera > Trigonidiidae > Laupala > Laupala kohalensis. The sequence goes on along the minus strand of NNCF01132536.1, from coordinate 35,013 downwards.
ACTTGATTCAGTTTCAGATCATGTATTTTCAAAGAAGTCCTTTAGTACTGAACAGCATGCTTACATCTTCAAACATTTCGTTCTCTGTATCCTCCGTGGTCTGCAAAGCTTCGAAATCCTTGTTTGTATCGAAGTCTACCAGAGCCCACCATACGCTTGTACAAGTCCCAAGAGGGCCAGTTATTAAATCAGCTTCTTTTTATGTTGAAGACAAATGTTATTTCTGAGGCAGTGGTGGAAGCCATGACATGGTCGAAGACTCCTCCTACTTCTACCCCTTGAGGTCTTCCCCCTTGTTCTAGATCTGCGTGTTCAGTAGAACCAGAAAAGCGTGCAGGCGAACTTCATCAAAGCAGAGAATAAAATAACACGGCGCGACCCTTTCAATGTTTTCGCTAACGGTACAAAGAGAACGCTTGAGGATTCCCTCAGTCTTTGTTTTTACGTTCCTTCTAAACATTGGGTAATTGATACAGAGTTCTTTGGTGTAGGTTTTTATTTTGGAAGAAAATAAATGTTGCTCTTTGCTGCATTTTGTTTTGATGCTTTTTTGGACTTTATTCCCTTAGGTGTCTCATCTANATATATATATATATATATATATATATATATATATATATATATATATCATAAAGGAAGAAATGCTCTGAATAAATAAAAATAAAAATTTTCATTTTTAACTTTCTGAAAAATGCATTACAAAACGGAATAAAATCAGGATGTACTATATCAGGAAAATGTATTGATTAGGTAAAACATGACGTACTACTTAAAATCTCTCAAATTACATAATAAAATATCATAAAATAAATTAATGTTATATTATCCTTGAAATATGACTCTTCAAGGAGACAGAAACTTCCTTTGCCAGATGGTAATTGTTGTAAAATTAAAAACTAAAATAGAAATTTAATGAAAAATTATGTTGTATTTCTTCTTATCCATCCTAACGAAAAGTCATTGATCTAGTGTCTTTACGCGCGTTTTTGAAGAATTGGTACCTCAAATTCAACCAATTATGAAATAATAAATATAATTAGGTCTAATAAAATGAAAGTAATCAACCAAAATAAATAAAGTAATTCTAAGCAAGAACTTCCAACATTGATGGGTAGTATTCACATTGGGTATTAATGGGTATGTGAGAAAGATTCAAGTTGCAGACATATTACAAAATTCGCGTGAGAAAAACCGCGGGTTCATATCTACTCTTTCAAATAATATGATGAGCTCCTTAAACTTCCATGAACTTATTGATTATGTTTTTATTAAAATGTTTATAATCGTTTTATACATATGTTGTATAAAACATATTCATTCTTCAGTATTGTTTTGATGCGGATACTTACGGTTTTTCTAGAGTCTTGGATCATTTCCATTCAAAATATTACCTTTCATGTTCAAAGATTGCTTTAGATACTGAAGACGAAATAACATATTTGTTTTAAAAATTGTAGGAAAAGATGAGAATCATGATTAACATTATGTTATCGTTTGCATATTTTTTTGCATTACATGCATGGTGTTAATATTATAATGTGATTCCATACTTTGTGTACTAATTAATTGTTAACTTTCATATGTTGATACTAAATGAGAACATCTTAAAGACATTGAAAAATTTGCTTCAAATTTATTATCTACGTCAAGAAGAATTTTTTATTGCAGTTCAAGCATATTTTCAAGATTTTTGACGACATTTTTGCTAACAAAAAGACTACAATCACGTAAGTATTTTTTGTGTAAGTTAAAACAAATTATGAATGTATTTTTCCATTGTGATATAAACATTCTGTATAGCTTCATTCTTTGTAGACTCTTGTGAGACTGAAAAAACAAATGCAAAACCAAAAGGAAGTCGTCATTTCTTGGTGCAGATTATCTCAAAAAATATTTTTGATCGTACATATTTGACAAATAAAATCAGAGGACTACCTTTACTCGTCAGTTATACACGAAACCTCTATTATTGTTCACAGGTAGCGATTGATTACTCAGTATTGTGCTGCACTTTAGCTTTATGACTTATGACACGAACTAATTTTTTAAAATGGGATTCACTTCGTGGAATTTTGATTTGAGTGTTACATAATGATTGAATATTCATTGATATTTTCAATTCGTTAATTTAATTTTAATTTTTTGGAATTGGTTCAACCTTTTTAAATTCATATTTTAAAAAATTGAACAAATTCCAGAAAAAAATTTAAAAAGTTAACAAATTGAAAATATCAATAAGTATTTTATTATTATGTAACACTCAAATCCAAATTCCACGAAATATATCTCATTAAAAAAATTCGTATTTAGTTATTCAAAATTGTTAAACAAAGATAATATTTCTTTTTAATATCTTAACCAGAAGTGTAGTAACAAACTAATGTGACGTGAAGCATGGGAGTTTTTAGATTTGGTTGATTCTTATTCTTCTGTTGTGATGAATATAATACCAAACTGGATAACATCTTTTTTGGAGAAATCTATATTTTGAGACGAGTTGATGTGTACTATGCACATAGATAAGTGTTGTTCTTGTTGATCGCAGTACTGATACTTGACGTTGCGAATTGAAGATTGAATGGAATTTAAGTCCATAACTTCAAAACTAAATTCTCTTCTCATAAACTGATGCAAAAAAAACATTCTCATTCATGTAACACAAACACACAATTCTTGGTTCAGGAGTACTATGACTTTACAGTAAAATAAATAATTAAAAAATTGGGATTACGAAAATTGTTATCGTACTAGGCGTATGCTTTTATAATTATTGCATTCTAAATATATATTTTAAAGATATATTCTTACTGTCTGAAGTTTTATAAAGAGGAGTTAAAGTTATAAGCGAATAACACAAAATTCATCGTAAAGTTATTTTGTTATTAACATACAATTGATTGAATCCTTCTCCGTGATTTGTGTAAAGGGTAGTTCGTTAATATATCATAAAGTACAAACATTTCTTACGTGAAACGTGCTTTTGAGTGTCTTTTTTGTCAAATTATAAAGATGGATGAGATTTGCACTACAAATGTTGTAAAGATTTGATAATTTCCATTCAATGGGATCACGTCGAGCTTTCACATATTCATACCATGCAAATTTATTCTCCTGCTGACGATGAAAGAGGGAATTAAAATCTTATAAATGACTTTTTCATTCAAATATAACATGGAGATTAGTTTTAGGAAATTGATTGTTGAACTCGATTTTTCTTTACAACTATTCCGCGAAAATTTGTTTGTAGCATTATCATTTTTCCTCAAATATACGGTTAAAAAGAAAATATTATTTAAACGTATAATTCATTATTAAATGCCTCGAATTGTACTTCACATTTCCTTATCATATACGATCGCTATCACACAAATTTTCATTGATGCGGGCGCTATATGTTATCTGTTTATAATTCGGTTTCTCCTCGATGTTTTTGCATCAATTGGGAGAATATTATTATTGTAATTGACCTATGTTGTGTTGATTCGGAAAAAAAGTTAAAAGTGTTTTCATTGTTGTTTTTTATACTTATAATTTACATACTTTTTGTAACATCGACACATTACAGGAAATATTAGTGAAGAATGAAACAAGTTTCTTCAGGTAATTAATATAAATATTATCTTATTATTCAAATTCATATACAATATTTTGGACACTCCCCTCAGTTCACTTTGAAAATTAAAACACAAATGCATATTTGAATACATAAATATGTAAAAGTTAAATGCAAATATGTAAGAATTATCTTAAACAATTAATAACTGTTAGTGAAGAAAAATATTATGACGCAAAAAAATTTCAATAACTTACAGGTACTCAGATAGGAACCATGAGATGACTTGTAGTAGAAAACCGAAAATCTTGAAATAAGTTTGGAAAAGCTCAATTACTCGATCTTATCATCTCTATTTAATATTGCTTTTCTCTTTGACAATCTATTGACAAAAAACTTCTTATTTCTGGATTATTGATATTGGAGGAAAAAACTTTGGTTTTCAGCCACACGTAGTTACACATCAGCCACAATGAGATAAATCTATAGAAATCTCTTAGATTGCGGTGAACCTCACCGCCAGGTAACAGATTAGTTATGTTACGTCGAATGAAAATGGGATACGGGACCGGGGTTCGAACCCGGGACCTTGAGCTCAGCGCACACATGCGCTTACCGACTGCGCCATCCCGTTCGCCTCCCTCTACGTAAGCGCATGAGCGCGCTGAGCTCAATGTCCCGGGTTCGAACCCCGGTACCGTCTCCCATTTTCATTCGACGTAACATAAATGATATAAATCTAGCAAATTTTTCCTGTTTCACTCAGGTCATAAGTAGCATAAGGGACATTTGATTCTTGATCACACGAACAAAGTCAATATCAATAAAAATATTAGTCGTAAATAAATTGTGTGAATTTACTGTAGAATTTCAAAAGAAATTTATCATTTATAATTATGTGTCATGAACGATCTTCATTTTTTAAATATTTTTATACACATTATGACGCTGATAAAGCATAGGGTTTTCATAAAAATCTGTGAACTAGCCAATACGTAATCTAGGCAATATGTTACTGAATTTCTCTTCTTCCTGAGTAAGTACGAAGTATATTATTCTAGGTTTTCTGCCTTAAGGTATCAACTTATCAAAATAGTTATAAATAATGACTAGGTTCTGGTCATCAAACCTGCTCTTCCACCTACCCATTACTCGGATGAAGAAATTAAGAACGAGATACATTGGGTTGCCGGTGAACTTATGTACGTAACAAACTGTCATTTTTTGCTGGAGTTCGTGAGGGAAACCCTAGCTGAAAACCTCAACTAGTTCGACCGAGCTAGCTTTGAGCCTATGCTTTATCGTGGAGTTGTAGACGCTACCACTAAACCCTGTCGGTTAATTTCATATATCATTACGATTTATTAATTATTTATTTAAATACGTAGATTGGTATAATATACAAACCACAGACTCGTCATTCAATGATGTCCCGTGGATTATACATTCTGTGGATTATAAAAGCACATAAACCGCATTCGCAACGCTACTGAACTTTAGTGGACTCAGTCCGCTTGGTCATCACGAGCCAGGGAAGCGGAATTTTACATACACCGCAAAGACAGTATTTTTTTTATTTATTTATTGCTCCTGTTTCTCAACAATATTCACCGCTCTTTCCCGTACACTTGCAAGAATCTGTCTGATGAATCATTCAAAAACATCTAGCAATTTTCTTTTTAATTTCTATGTCACAGACACATGGTTGTATTGTTTTATTACAATAATTTGTATATCGAAGAGTTTTATTTACCTTGGTACCATTAATGTACCACCAACATGAAATACATTTTGTTATGTTGACACCAAATTATGAGTGCAGGGAATATAAACAAGCAAAACACTATTTGGTAGCACGGTACGTGTTAAGTGGATGTTAATGTACGTGTTAAGTGGACGAGAGAAATAAGATGAGGAAATGATTGACAACTTGTAGATCTCGGAAGTTTTTCATCATTCAGAGTCCTTTAATACCGCGCCAAAAAAATGGGATAACTATTGAAGTACTATGAAGAGTGGTGTCATCTTACATCACCTTCTGATGGGCTTCGATTCCATTCATGATTCCACGACTACAATGGATATGTGATACTTAGATCCCCAATATTGTTTACGATCATATGTGTCTATTTTGTGATACATGTGAGTATATTTACTCAATATACGCAATGATGTGTAGATGGAGATTACTAATACATACACGAAAGCACCGCTGTGAACAAAAAACGAACTGAAAAATGAACTGAAAGTAGTATTAACATTTAGAAGTACCATCTGTTGACTTGAAGAAGAAACCCAATAATGATTCTAGAGCCATCTAGCTGGAGTAAAAGTAAACTTCTTTCTAAATTCTTGAAAATAACTAAATAAACGTTAACACGGATGTGTCGATGAAAACTTAGTCTTACTGTAGAGATTGTATGAAAATTATTGCGTATTCGCAGAGATAAATCAATTTTAAGGTTCAGAAGCGAGTTACTGACTGTATAGATGCCCAACCGTCGCGTTCAAATGGAATGTGAAACTAACGGCGAGACACGACCGGGTTTCTTGATAATATAATGTAAATAAATGTCAAAGCTTGCTTAGTTTCCTTAGAGAGTGACACCCTTATTATCAACAGTTATAATTATTTTTGAAAATTTATCGTGCAATGACTGACGAACATTTTTCATTCCAATCAGCTCGTCGCTCCTCCCGGTGCCTGGTACCGTGTTTCAGTCTTCTCGTGCACCGTTCACATCGAGTACAACGCCTGCATCCCCCAAATGTCGCTAGTGTTATCGGATTACGAAACTAATCCAGCAGCCCACGCGTCGAAAATGCACGTGGCGTGATCAGAGGGGTGGAGGGAAGCTGTCACGACATAGTACCTTCAGCGCATGACGAGCGTCACTGTAAATCCAAACGACGGACAGGGAATTTTAGTTTTGTTAGGGAGATTGAATGACTCACAGAGTTTGATTCGTTCGGACGCTTGTTGATTTTATACATCAACCCGGTCTTAAAGCGCGGTGTATTATCGATATTTCACTATGGTTATCAATTTGGTTGCTTATTTTTGTAGAAAATAGTTATAAATAGGAAATAAACAGAATTTACTACAGCTAATTCAATGTCATTCGTTTTCTCTTGGTGCTGTAAACATTTCACTTTTCGTGCGCAATAAAATAATTAATTTATTTCTCATTTCTTGAACAACAAAATCTCAATATAAGAAGTATATCAATCTTATAAAAGTATGATCCTATCAAANTATATATATATATATATATATATATATATATATATATATAGTTTTTAATAAATAAAAAATCCACCTCATCTGTGTTCGTAGCGTTACAAACTAAAATTTGCGTCTTGTGGATATCAGTAAAATACGATAACTATTATACGAGTATTTCAATCACAGACTTAATTTTAGCAATATGTTTCGATGTTCATAAATTACTGAAAAACATTTTAGTAGAATATACTTTTTAATTTTTTAGGATTGTGTTTCCAATATTATAGTTTTTCTCGTATTAATATTATTATATTTCGTACATTACTAACTTGACTGTTGTTTTTACCGATTCTTTTTATCGTATAGAATTTATAATTAAATGTGATGAAATCCAGTATTAACAAGATAAATCATCCATTTCAAATCATAATTGAAAGTATTGAGATTTTTTCTGGAAAGGAAAAGAGTATAGTGCTATCGTTATGTATTTAAATTAGTTTACAAAGACTGCGGAAATCACTATTGAAGATGTAAGTAGTTTTAAATTTGACATTTTCTACGGCTTAGAACATATATGGAAATTTTATTTTTTCAGTATGTTTAGTATAAAACATAAAATTCCTTATCGCATAATTACCTCTACCATTATAAATTTACAAAAAGTTGNATTTTAAAAAAAAAAAAATCAGTGTGTTCATCTGTTTGGCATGTAACCTTTTCTTTACAAACTGAAGAGTGGTGGGAGCAGAGAATGAGCGATCTAACATTCACCCGTAGGATCAGCAAACAGAGCTTATGGTGAACAACAACATCACTTCAGTGGACCACCTGTCCACCTTGTCCGCGTTCCCTCACGTTGAAGTACCGCAGCCCTCACCGACTCCCGCACAGACCGCCGTCACCAGCGCAGCAAAAACACTTGCGTCCAGCAGCGCAACTAATATAACGGTATCTCAGTGTGCTTAAATGGCCTCTGTTGCAGTTGCTTCAAAGCATTTGCATTCTATTTTACAGATCACCTTCATCCTCATTTAATCTCTTGCAATGAGATGGGGTTGTGACAGGATCCTTTGGAAGAGACTCTCGTGTTAGGCTCGTACTAATGAGAGAATTACATGTATCTATTTCAGGAAGATTGGAGTCACAGCAAGAACGAATGTTGTAATTTCAACTGATTTCGTTTTGATTTACAAATATATTTTTATTTACATATAGATAATTTATCATGGATAATGGGAAGCAACTAAATAAAGGTAGCATAATGAGATTAATGATGCGCATATCTCAATACGTAACCAAGACCAAGATCGAGAAAAGGAACAACTTAATTCTTCTTCTTTATACGTGTCCTTGTGGTGCGTATCCCTTATTGAAGAGTAGATAAAGAAATTCAAGGCAATGGTTCTCGGAAACACACATACTCATTAAACATTCAACGGGTTATCGTAACAATCTTGGAGAAATAATCTACCATGGTGGAATAATTCCATCATGGTAATAATCACAACAATACCATTTATATCCATCCCAGAAATGTATTAAGTAAATATTTTTTAGTTTAAGAGATCTTTGTTTCGTCTCAAATTCATCTCAGATATTTCAATGTAAAGTACGTGTTTTTTTCGGAAAAAAATCGAAATTCTAAAAATAAAAAAAATCGTTATACTTTAACTTCAGTTGTCGCGTTTTATTGAAACTGCATATAAAGTTCTACTCGATATTTAAATTACTTCGTGTTCTTACAAAGGACAGAATGCAATATCTCATAAAAATAGAACATGACTGAAACAAATCATACCATTAAATTAAATAAGTATGACAAAATGTAAATTTGCGAATATGAGTGGTTTGATAACACCCTGCAAGTTCCCCTAATGATAATTTCTTTTTTTCTGTGACTAAGAAAGAAAAATAAATTCGTACATCTATGAATTTCAATCTTTATAGGGGGAATCTTCACGAAGGAATTTGAATGATAAGCAATATTTTAACGCTTTATTTAAGATATATTATTTTCTGTCGTGTCTCACAGACGCACGTCAAGCTCAGTGATTCAGACACATTCTTCTCACCTAAAACATACCATCGATAGCTCTGTTATCTGGGTTGCAAAATAACAATTCTTGCAAATTACTGAACAGCATATAATGAAAGAGTCTAACCATCGCCGACTTTGTGTTTCGAATGTTCATCCAGGACGCTTAGCATGGCATGCGTCAACGTGGAATGCAACTGAACACTACTGCGATGTGCGCCCTCTGCTACTGAAATTTTGACTCCCAGTCGTCTTAAGTTCACAGAAATGTGTTTTCCCACGATGATTTTGAATACATGTTTGCATTGGGGGACACCAATGGTATGGATGCGTTGTGATTTTAAAACATTGTCAATATACAAAAAAAAATTTTTTTTGCAGCTTTGTTACTCATGTTTTACATGAAGAAGTATAATTAATTTCGTTTTCTGGGTCGTTGAATGCCCAAATTGAATATTGGATCTCAAATAATTATTAAAATGTATCGTAACTCAATAAATACTCTTCACATTGCCTTAAATAATGCTTATAGCCATCGAACAATGTGTTCCTACTTGAATACTGAGAAAAATATTTCCCACAAGTTAGATTTTCTATGTCAATGAAACGGTTTTATTTCTATTTAGTGATGCAATCAGCCCTAAATGATAACAAAACATTTATAAACCGATAATTTTGGGCAAATTCTTGTCTTTGGAGTAATATAAAATTAACAACACGTTTTCTTCGCCAAACATATGCGGAGGTCATCGTGCCTCAACTTCAGTTGATACGTTGTCTTAAATATTATGCAATGACATAATGTTCCATCTCTAATAAGCCTAATGTTACATTTCAGCGGCATTCTTAAAGATATTTCAACTACAGCCTGAATAAACTTTCCTCTGATTCGAGTGTTTAAAATTGCTAAGATCTGGAATATTTCTTCTTCTTTTTTCTTCAAGTTTCTCTTAGAAAATTCAATTGTTGCTTCCCAGAAAAGACAACTACTGTCGAGACCAAATGTACCACAGATAAAACGGATAGGAAGATGCAGAGAGAGTTTACGTCTATTAGATCTGTGGGAGTGGGATGTAACTAAAACTCTACCACATGAGAATAATCTCGTTTATTGCTATTCAGCTAAACGAGCTACAAAGGCGAGTGTGCGCGCACGGACGGCAAAGCGAGTATTGACTGGAGGGCGGATACCCTCCGGTTTCGCTGCCCTTGTGTCTCGCATATGTTTTGTGTGCCGCTCCCGGCCAGGCGGGCACTTAGGGGCGGCCGGAGAACGTGTCCTATTGCGTCCACGATTGCAGCCTGAGAGGTGTCGGGAGGCGATGACACCACAGATCCTATTGACATGTCCCTCTTAAACATTAAAAAACTAGAAATATAAGATACATACTCAATTTAATCAACTCCGAAATAGATTCCCAATTATTTTTTACTTCGTATATTTTTCTCTTAAAACATCTTTAAATTTATATAGCAAAATTACTTATACTTGACATTTAATATAGTCTCATCACCTTTGTGAAGTGACAGACGTTACACGACAAAACACTAACTAAATGCACCCAAACGTTTGAAACCCATTACTAATTTCTCGGTTAATTACTCCTAATGTATTATGCTGTTAGAGTTAGCGAAATATGAACTTTCTGCATCGTTTAGTACTCTACTAACCTCGCACAACATCCATCTGGTTATCGGCGCCACAATTCCATGCTTGGAATCTCCCTGTAAGGAGACGTCAGTGTCAGCGACATGATTTTCATATCCCTGAGTGTTTGGCTACCTCTTTCACACAAAACCAAACAACACAAACGCGAGGTCTTTGCCTGCTGCTATTTCACGTATGATCCGGGTCGGTGCGCCACACCCGCATCCGAAGGGACGATTTAATATTCAGGAATTAATTTGCTTACAAGGGCATTGTTATCGGATAATATCTCGTCTTTGTTTTGGCGCTTCGCCGCGCCAACGCAGTCCCCGCCTGCCACGCTCGCATCACCGATAGAGTGCGCTCTAAAAGCCTTTATGTCGGCCGCATTAAGCCATTAACTAGGCGCTCGTGGCTTGTCGTTAAACCTCTTGTTCGCGGCCGCGATTAGTGCTAAACCACGCCGTCACCATTGCAACTCTCAACTGGCACCCAATGTTCATCCCCCTCTCATCTTATTATCCCCATTTTCATTCCGAAAACTATCCTCGTAAGACTCACAATAGAGTATGTTTCTCGTGCTTCGATGTCTCTTTGTTTGTTAATATACGCCATTATTTCGTGTTCACTGAGTCTATTACGCGACATGCGTCTATTAGTCTATTTTATTTCATTAGTGAAAGCTTTCGTGAAATCCTTTGCACACCAACTCAATTACTTAAGGTGGATTATTCTCAACGAGAAAACAAATGCCATTGAAGACGTTCATGAAACATAAAATCTTTGGAACCATGAATGCTCGACTGCAATAAGATTAAAGTAGAAAAATGAACTGGATTCTGAGGTCTTCTCTTATCATTAAAATTTATTTGTATATTATTTATAATCTGGACCTGTCTCAATACCTCCACCATTAAGAATTATCTCTACTCCTTTTTCCAAGTTTGAATAAATGATTTACTAAAATAAAACAAATTTACTTGCAAATATCTTGTAACTTTTCAGTGGTCCCATAATCTGGTAAATAATATTCTTTAAAATGTTTTGCTTCATCATTTACTTCCAAATATTGCTTTTCAGGATTCGAAGATTTTCTAAGGAACAAAAAGTCGTAAAAACTGCTAAAAATAGATTTTCTCCCTATTAGATTCATCCCATTAGATGACAAATTTGATATTTCGATCAGTTTTCTAGGCGAAAACGCAACATCTCTGTGACCAAAATTCGGTCACATGAAAATTGGGTATGGGTTTCTTTCAACGTCTTGGTGACTTGATGTCAATACCAACCATACCATTTTAAACACTGTTACTGAGATAAAGAAAATAATTCTGGGAAATTTCTTTCCCCGTCTGTTAATTATGCAAGAAGAAGTTTTGTAATGTTATAAAATTAAATAATAGAATCATTTGTATTGGGGTGTAAAGGAAACGCAGCAAATTTCTTGTCTTCACAATGTATTTTCAAATATTATGTACTTGTTTGTTTTGTTCTCTGTTTTCACTAAAGCAGAAAAAAATTGTATTTCATTTTGGTTTTTGTGGTTTTGTTTTTCGTAGTCTGCTCAACCCATTTTACAATGCGACTCTTCCAACGCAAGGTGCTCGGCTACCTGGTTGCTGCCTCTTGTGGTTGCTTGGGGTGAAAAATTCATTCTGAGAAAACTCTCTGTTTAAACGATACATATCGTATCATTTTACTTGTCTCCATGAAAACTTGCAGAGATATGAGTGGCTAATTTTTACATAAGTAGTCAAGTTTATTTATAAATATTTTAAGTTTATTTTATAAATATTATGAAAACTAGCATATACTTTCATACTGTTCTCCAATAATTGTATATAAAATTCGTTGTTCTGGTATATTACAGTATATTTCAGTATTTAAAATAACCCAGAGGCGAAAAATACTCTTTTTTATCCTTATTTTCCCTCCAAACCATTGAAAATTTGTAACAAAACCACATTTATATAAAGGAGAAATATAATTTAATGTAGCCGTGTATACTAATTTTGTATTTTATTGAAGAAAGAAATCATTTCTAGAATCAATAACATTTTCTGTACATTAACATGTTATATCAAGAGCAAATTAATTGTTATAAAAATATGTCAACCACATTATTTGGAGCGATTTTATGACTTCTATTTATTTTACATCAACACAAACCTAGATTTAGCCGTTAAATTTTGTTAGAGCGGTAACTTTTGGATAGTATAAGATTTCTGTGATATTCTATAGTGTTCGTATCGTGGTAGAAACCCAACATCGGCAAGACATTCTGCCCTAAAATACAGGAAGTCTAGAACAAACTATAGGACTGGTAGACTTTCACAGCTATAATTTTGATAGGATTGTGTAAACTTATTAATGTTTTTTTTGTGGAATTCCAAACTATATTATAAACATTACTAGAAAAATCCAGTACTTCTGTTTTCTTTTAAAGTCAATTTCCTTTATTTGTGTCTCAACGCTTATCGTACACGCATGCATTCTTATACGAAACGTCATTATTATAGTGTCTTTTTTCCACAACTTGAAGTGCAGATCGATATAATGAGTTTTGAATCACCATGTACCGTGTATTTCCGAGAGTTCTTTAGCCGAAAAAAGAGGCGGTGGTGAGTCTTCCAGGTCAAAGCATTGATGGCGCGAATATCTCTTGGAACGCTCCCAAGAGAACGCTCACACCACTTATAATGTTAGTGATGTTGACAGAAGTATTGATTTCTTGTGCTTCTAAAATTCTGTGACGAAACAATTCGTTAGTCAATTTATCAAAGTAAGGAAATTTCGATAAGTCTGTGAAAGTTAATTTTATTTGTCAACATTTGAACTTGTAATTTACAATATTCGGACATTTGCTAATAATGTTTAAAAATCATGCAAACCAATTTGTGTGAAACGCTCTTAATTTCACCTCATAAAACTTAAAGAAAGGGATGTACAAATCTCAATGCATTGTGTGGAACACAAATGTGTCCTTTTGCGTTTATATTATATTTACACTATTCAGCTTGTCTTAATAAAATTTTGAAACTCAGATTGAACTCAATTGAACTGAAACTAAAATACAAAAAAATCTACTCATTAGTTAAATGATCTGGCATGAAACTGTCTGATCTGAAAATATCGTAAAAGAAGAAAAAATACTGTATCAGCAAATAGATTGATGCATACGTCTTTGACCTGCATCTAATATAGTTTCACAATTATTGCGCATCAAGGTGATTGCGTAGCAGCTGCTCAGATGCTCAAGTGATCTGCATTGCTTCCAGGACGTGCGCTAGCACTTCACACGGCAACAACCTCTGGCATCTGTTCTGCGGTAACAGTTACTTCTACGTCTGTCGACCAAGGTTTAGGCGTATATATGAATCTAACAGCAAGCATCAGATTCTCTGTTCTTATATGCATAGCACAATGTGTACAAGTCCCACAAAAGCAGATCAAGTCACTCGTTGAACAATTGTCAATTTGTTTATGAATCATACAAAAAAATGTTATTCGATTTAGTTCAAAATTTCATGGTGAACAGATGTGAGACCATTTCAACGATAAAGGTGGAAACAAATATCATACGAAATTATTTTTAAACACGGACATAAATCAATCGGTGGGATCAATTGATCGGTGGGACGAAGGATGAGATCTCTGAGATTTATTGGTAGAACGTCTTGGACTGGAAACTTGGAAATGTCATAGGGTACAATTACCCCTAGGGAACGACCTTAACAATTAATTATATCTAAAGATAAACATCACGTCCTATGGAAAAGTTACAGAAGTCCATGGCAGTCGACTATCAGATGGGGACGGGCTGACATCTGGTCCACCCTATCTTAAGCGTTAATCATTGGTATGTGACAAGGAGATGACTCACCACCAAATTGATTTTGGGTCTGAGAGGTCGAGGCATGGAATTCAAGCAAAGATGACTAAGTGCATTACCGGAGATCTAGACATTGACATCCATGCTGAGTCGTTGTCTGGATGGGTCAGGGAACTTTAGTCTTTTATAATATTCACATGTTGTGCAATTTCCCAGTTTGATGGCGGGGAGGTTGTTCCAAAAGTGCTACACTTTATATCTGCTACATTTTCTGTTTTGTCAAGGTGTGTCATACTTGACTTCGAAACCCATCGTCTTCAGGGGTTCCTTTTGTGATTTGGATCACGTCATATCATCAGAGGAAAACATAGAGTCTCACCATCTCTTAATACAAAATACCAACTCACACGTGTGGTCCCGGTCTTGGGATGCACAGAATTTGAAAATTGAATATAATATTGAAAAGCAAGGAGGTTTTAGAAAGGAAATAATTTTGTTATCCAATTTAGTCATAAATAATTAAGAATTATGATTTTTGGGTTCTTGAGGTTTTGGAAAGTTAAATTTATTTATAACCAAATTTTATGATCGTGAATATAAGGGCACTGAAAGTAATATACAATATAAAAATTTTTTAAACATCTCAAAATAACAATGGGAGGTGCACGAAAAAGTGAATTATGACATATCCGTTCCATATTTATGTACATTCTTTTCCTGTCTGCATCACTGATGAGTTGCATAATTTTTTTACTTATATAATTGATATATCATTCGATTTTTTAAGAATAGAGATATAAAATTATACACCACAAATTCTGAAATTAAATTTTCCTTTGAAATACAAATTGAAATACAAAATACATTGATAAATGATAGGGTGGAATAAGTGTATGGAATATTTAGAGAGAATTTCGGGATACTTTGATCACAAAAATGTTGACACATTTTGATATTTCTTCTTAATTACTTCACATATTTCAAAACAAAACTCAATATACAAAAGTTCGATTGACAGAGAAATATTTCACTTAATAGAGTTTTATTGGTTGAACAACGCACAATATAGTACATTTTTCTATATTGTGCTTTCTCAAAGTGTATCTCTCAAAACCGAAATTTGGTTTCATGAGTTCTTGAGATTTATCTCATTTTATTATGCTTCGTGAAACGATGATTATAATGTGTTCCATGTGTTTACAAGCATAATCTTGCAGATGACATATTGAAATATATTAATATTAGTTGCGAGAATTTCCAAGTGACAATTCAATTGAGAAATGTTAGCTCGCATAAACACTTGATATTTCGACCTCACGAGGAGATCATTTATGTTACCTGCATCTCGTTATTTAAAATACTACAATATTTAGAAGAAAACAACTGAAATTTTGACCAACGTGATCAAACTTTAGGAGTCGATTCCTGAGATGAAAAGAAACAAAAAACTAAACAGTGCGCACCCTTCCTCCTTCTCTTACCGGATTGTTATCATAGGTAACATTACTTCCGCTTTAATTCTCTTGTTGATTCTCTGTGAAGTGAATATGCTGCAGCGCTGTTGACGATCGGGAGCTCGCCTGCATGGTGTTTTCATACGGAAAGGCAAATGACAACGGGTGGCAGGCTGCAAGGCTGTACTGGAAACGTATTACTGCCGACAACAACCGCAGCATTCAAAGTTTGTCCGTGGAGACCACTTCCAACACTTCATGAAACGGTGATCGCATGTCACAATGTAATTAATTGTGTAAGAAATAATGAAAATTAAATTTACTCTAGCATGGACTCCATGAATTTCCGGACATAACTTCATGAGACATTTTTTGTTCCTTATCCTCTCAGGGTTCGACCCCTAAAATGTGTACATAGTACAAAAAAGTGTGTTATGGTTTTGCTAGCACAAAACTATAAATTATAAAAGATACAGAAATTCTATTTCCATACAATGATTTTAGTCTTTTGAGTGATAGTACACCTGTCGATCTTGTTCAAGATAAGTCAGCACCTTCTTGTAACTTAGTCATACCTCAAGCCGAAAACAAGAACTCCTTTGCTCAAGTTAGCATTCCGTCCAGCTCGTTCCTCTTCCCCTTTAACTTCCGGCTACCGGCAATTCTCCCGTCGGGCCTCCTCTTGAAAGCGGCGTTCTCACAGCTGAGAATAATGAAGATAGCCGGCCAAGCGATGGTTATCAGAGGCCCCCTATAAAGCAATGGTCGCTAGCACCGCCCGTTCGGAGCGCTCTCTAGCGTTCCACACGGAAACTAACTCGCGCAGATGCCATAAAGAAAGGAATGCATTACAATGTTTATTTTCTTAAAATTCCGCGAGCTTCCTCCTTGACCTCCTGGTGCTCGACAGAGTGGCTGTAATTTTAAATTTAGTTCCTTCCGCTGCCGCAGTGAAGCGGTAATGCGCAGTGCAGTGAGAGCGAGAGGGGAGGAGCGGAGAAGAAACAAAAGAAATGGTATTGCCGCGTGGTGCTTAACAACGTTGTTACATAATCTCTTGTTTTGCATGAGGCATACAAGCGGAGGTGTGAGGTACATGGAGCGGAAAAGTGGAAAATATGTCTTCATGGACGCT
Source organism: Laupala kohalensis (assembly GCA_002313205.1). Lineage (NCBI taxonomy): Eukaryota > Metazoa > Arthropoda > Insecta > Orthoptera > Trigonidiidae > Laupala > Laupala kohalensis. The sequence goes on along the minus strand of NNCF01132536.1, from coordinate 18,130 downwards.
GTGGAATATTCTAATAATCTCGCTGTTCCCTACAGTATATTTTCTTTTCTTCTTTGTTTTGGTTTATGATTAGGATCGATATTGTTGCGTTGTGAGATCTTGAAATACAAAACAGGTGATATCCCATAAACCGACGTTTCTTCGTAAAAATATAAATTTTAATATTGATATATTAGAACATGATGCAACACTGTAACATTTCTTAGAAAATACAGAAAAAGCCTTCTCTGCAAAAAAAAAATTCGATTTGAATGTTGCATGATGATAAATAGAGAAGGATGAACCAAAACTCGTATAGCTAATTTTAATAAATTATATATTATAAATAATTAATTTTAAGACTAACTTTGTTTTAGAAACCTTCTTCCATTTTATTAAAGGACGTAACAAAGAACATGAAAAATAAATGCTCGGTGTTCAATTTACAAACAAACCATAAGGATATTTTCCTACGTTTCTCTTGCTTTAATGTCCCTTTACACTTGTTTATCACCATTAGCCAAATGTTTATTACGTGTTAGTGGATTCTCGTATTAATGTACTTTCCAGTACGGTGCACATCACCAGACCCAACGAACATTCATTACCCGAAGAACATCGAAGTGTCAGTTAATTTCATGCCATGTAGTGCTTCCGAATATCTATTGTTGTGAGTTCTGTAAAATATTCATGGAATAATTCGTTTTCATTCTTTCAGTTACTGTGAAAGAGGACTAAAATTTGTAAAAAGCGGTTCAATTTATCGTAATCGATTCGTATTATTTCTTTAAATCCGTTCATATCAATGGGTGAATTATCGGTAGAAAATATTTTAATATATTCAACGTATGAATATATTATCTCCTATTTAACTTAAAACAAACTGAAAAAGAATAATGAATACTTTTTTCTGAATTCAATATTTTTGTCTTAATTTTGTATTTCTATTTTAGTTTAATAAAACAGTATTTTGTGAAACATTTGAATCATGCATATATGCTTCAATTTGTCTATGTTTTCCAAACTATTTTTATCAATAAGAAGGTTCTTGAATAATTAAATATATCGCATATCTTGTCAACTATGACGAACATTTATTCCTAATTTTTTCAATGATAAAATTCTCCAGAAATTAAAATTGTGCAGAAAGTGACTTTGACTATTTTACTTGCATTATCTTAAAATACACATTTTCTCTAACATGTTTAATCCAGTTTTCAGTTTGAGAACTAATAATGTTATTTAAGTTAAGTTAGTTTTGTGAGAATAAGGTTTGTATCGGTCGCATTTATGTAATACCTCACGTTTGTGCTCGTGACGTAAGTTTAAAACGAAAAAGGAATTGCGCAATGAAATTACTCGGAATAACGATACTTCTGCTCGAGAATTTCCTATTAATGTCACAGACCAGTTGACAAACAAATCGCAGTATCACCATCCTCCGCACACACTGTTGGCATTCATTGTTTCACGGTTGGATGCGTGCAAACTAGCGCATTCTGGTGGACCAAGCGACAACGTGGCCTGCTTCTCTCTCGCCGATATATAACGGAGGCTTAGCTAGATTTGCACCTCCAGTCACGACACGTAACACGAAACGAAATTCACCGGCGTGCTACATAGAACAACTTTTTAAAAATATATTTCATTTTGTTAGGGATTATGTGTAGGAAGAGTATTTAATTAATTAAATTATTATTAATTTATTTATTACTTATTTATTTTTTATTACATCTGATACAAATAGATATGTACAGATTACCTCACATCGTAGCATTCCAAGTTTCGTTTTTATAGTTGCCCTTCTACCTATTCTTCCTTCTTTTCTTTACACCATCTTTGCAGTTTCAGATCCTCATCTTATTCTATTAGTTTTCTCTTGTCTCCTATATTCACAATATCAATTTATTTCATTGAGAATATTAATTCTCCCCCTTTTTTAGTCCATAAAATTCACAATCCCACAATCGCTTAAAATCGTCCATAAAATTCTCTTTAGATATTTTCTGAAAATTTAATGGCCCGTATACTGAAGGATGACCCTCCCTGATTGCAACCATTTCTTCTAATTTCTCATCGTAGGAAGAGTACCAACAAAATGGCTGTAAATTAAAATATCTAGAGACTTTCAAACTTGATTTTTCTGTTAATAGAAATACCCAGTTAAATACTAGCCATCTTCAGGTTCATCCCTCACTATTGTCAAAAAAGTAGTAAAAGTGATTACGTGGGGGTCAATAAAATAATTTATTCTCTGAAAGCAAACAAGAGACTATGTTATCGATTCCGATCAATGGACCCAATGGTTGTAATGGATTTCTCCATCCCACGGAGAAATCATGACAAGTGCACCCTCCTAAATTTGGAAATATTGTTAAGCACATATGATTAATATCTACATACAATTAATAAATTTTTATAGAATTTTAAGGAAGCTGTTTAACAAACAAGTAATAGTATCGCTTTATAAATCCCAAAATAAATCGTAACAATTAAAATCACTCAAAATTCAAGATTTTTTCAGTAGCATGACTCTGCCGCCACCATCCGAGTCTACTAAGTTTGTATGTGAATCAACTTTGTTCTACATTTTCTATAAGAATGTAACAAAGTATTTTTTGATGACAGGTAAAATCCAGATACATATTTGGAAGTATTTACGATTTGTTTATATTTGCCCCTTTTATCTTCTTACTCCTGGGTCTTCATGATGAATGTTCTGTTACGTATGCATCGTATCTTTGTTTTTAAAATGTGAATCCTAGGAAATAGTTTAACAAACAAATTGTTGTACGTAACGTTAGTTGACGTGTTATGAAAAAATGTGAACTCTATTTGTGCAAATAGAGAGATCTAATGAGAGCAGAGTACTTCTAAGTCTCTTCAGTTTATAATTAAACTGTTTTCTATCAGAATAAAGCATTAAATTCAGAAAATAAACAAGTGATGAAATATTAGTGGAGGACATATGTAATATAATGTTGTTGTTTTTTCAAATTTCAGGAATTATCCCAATGTACGTAAATAGCTTGTATTTACGAAATAATAGACACACCTTTTATTTACAACTAAGAATTATTGTGAATACCTAGAACTCAGTTTCAATATTGTAGGCATATAGATAGAAAAATAATAGTATTAAGAACTCTATAATCACTGTAATTGTCAATTTGCGTCTGTATGCTATTACGAAAAAGAATACAGGTATCGCATCGTGTAAAATATATCGTGTACGTACGATAGCAATTTTAATGGAATATACGGAAATTATGTATTCAAATTTTCGTAATAAAAAATCTTATCAATTAAACAGAAATATATAAAAATGTATTATTCTTACTGCAGTTGAAATAGTAAGTTTTATTACTATACAGTTTGCCATTTGTCAAAGTTCCGATCAGCTCTCCAAATTTTAGTAAATGTGCTATTTATGTTGGTAGAACATATTAAACTAAATATTCGCTATGGGTGTCAAATATTGTTAACTATTGAGAAGACTAATGATACATTTGTTATGTGCAATATACAAGAAACTTGTAGAGCGAAGTCTTCAAGTGGAGAATGAGAAATGCTTCCCGCATACCATGAATGTACAGCGGTACACCATTTTTGTAAGTTTTTTTTCAGACGTGTAATTCAACGCAACATGTACTATTTTACATGCAACCTTTCTCCCCCCACAAATTGTTAATTTCCACTTTTAAAGTCAGTCACCGTAGTCCATCCAACTCAACTGCTCTTCACTGCTCTTCACCATGGATGATGGCATGTACCTTCGGGCGCGTAGTGCCTCTTGGCAAGACATGTAACCGTGAACAGCAACTACCTTTTGGGCCAGAGTGAGCAGACGTTTGAGTAATGTCTAAAGGCGACTCCAGACATTCTCCATTCTGCGAATGCAGAATGGAGAGCATCGCTCGCCAATGCTCGCTTTTCTCGGCTTCCAATGATGTGCCCAAAAGACCGACACGCAGCGGATAGGGTGAGCTCGGTTCGTAAAGCGGCGGAAGAGCAAGCAACCCATCCACACTATGCGCTATTCGGCGAGCGGTCGCTAGGGATTCGCCGAATGATGAATGTCTGGAGCCGCCTTTAGATATTTTACTTTCTACAGTGATATAGGGTATTGTTCTATGGTACCTTATAATGTTCGAAACATTGTAAAAGACAGTATTTGTAAGCGAGCCTTAGTTTTCCAAGTAAACAACTATTTCACGTGAGAAATGGAAGCGGGTCTATAGTTTTTAAACGTTTCCGAATGGCAGGAGCTCATAGTCAAAACTTGTAACAGTGCTGTGAAAACAAGAAAGAAATTTGTTGAACATAAGAAATTTGTCTATAATGTACAAGTTACTCATTCTATTTGCGCAATCATGTGTCGTAAAAGGTGGTGACGACAGCATAACGCAAAAGAATGAGGAAAGATGTCAATTTATCAGATATTGTTCTTACACTTCCCAGAAAACGTTTCACGAGGGTGTGGTAGGGTTTTCGTTACGTAATTAACACCTAAGTTTTTTAACTACTTACCAGATTATATTAAAATAATTAATATAAATAGAAAGTTATAAAAATTAACCAAGGAGTACTTTTCGTATCAGGAAAATGTAGATATGTTTTTGTTGTTCAATGGGATAACAAATATTCACATATCTAGTGCTCAAAATGTTTCCATGTTATCTATCTTGTGTATTAAATCTATAATTAGAACAAGGATTAAAACACCTGAAATTATTTTAATATTTTAAATGTTTGAGTATTTGTTCAATTTTTTTTCTCTTGGTTATGTTTGAAATTTAGGTTGTTATGCTGAAATTTAGGTTTTTAATCATTATAAGTGTTGCTCAGTTATGAGAGTCACTAAAGCAAATCATTGTCTACGATAGAGCTACTTATAGAATGAAAGAGACAAATGTTAAGTTGATCAGACACTATCCGCTATTGATTGTTATGGGCTGTTGTTTGTTGTGGTAAATATGCATACAGTCCCAAACAGTATTATATATTTGGAATGTAAACTTTATTAATCCAAGAAATAAGTGAGTTAGTTTAAGTAAGTATTTTGTTGAAATAAAATCCTATAATTCTCATATTTGTACTTTAAAAATTTATTAATAAATTCATCCATTCATTCATTTTCTGTGCACGGGGTATAACGTTTGCGTAGTTATTCATGTCAAAGATTGTTTTTACAAAGTGATAAGAAACAATGGGGATTATACAGTCATACATCAATACTCTAACTTAACTTTTTAGAATTTACGGTAATTGAATATTTTCTTCCGATACATTTGAATATTGGAAAAGATTAAACATGAACACTACATATTTCATAATTTGGTACAATTCTGCAGATTGAGTGTAGCCCTTTGGTGTGCACATCGGTGACTTGTGTCTCTCTCGCCCGATCAAACATTCCCCGACTCCTCTGCAGTGAGCGACCCCGTTGCTAGGCAACCACCACTGCCACAGCCGATAGTAATTGATGAGTTTAAATACTGGACCGTGCTGTGGTTTCACTGGAAATCTCCTTGCACTTTTGTTGTGGTCGCGACACTCGCTACGTATGGACAAAGTGCAATAAAATAACTGAATGCCGGCCTTTGGTGTTCTGAAATACAAAATTTATAGCAGATGTTTCCACTTCACTTCATCATTCGTTTGTTTCGTACATTGTGTTGAAGATAATTTTTTCATCAATTACTCCAAACTGAATATTTTCATGCAGTTACAATGACTCTTGTCCAATAAACTGTTTTACTATTTCATTTATGATTATATTTATTCGGATATAATAACTCGGATTCAATCTCAACTAAAATATGAAAAACTATTATTTTAAAATTATATTTTCTTCAGTTAGTCTCTATTATTTATATAATATGAATAAAGATGAAGAATAACTTCATAAATAATATATTATCCCAGCCACTAACGTATCTGTAAATTCATTTTCCAATTTTGAAAAATAAACTTACTTACGTTTTAAGAAAATTCAACTTGCTCATTATTAGGTTAAGTCCATTTTTTTAAATCTTCTACGTTATTTTATTAACCAATTTTACATTTTGTTTTCTTATTTAAATTGAAAGCGTAGTACTGAGTTTGTGATTAATTTCTTTGATAAAAATAGAAACTAAATAAATTTCATTAATAGCAATATCAGGCGTCGAATTCCGAAATCACATTAATATTTCTCATGAACTTGTGTCGCACCAATTCAGAGAATGAACATTAATCCTAAGTGATAAATATTGACGACTAAATCCTCTTTGGTTGCAAATTGAATGCTTTCTGTCGAAACATAGCATGCTGTAACGGTTTAAACCGATAATTAGTTGCCACAGATATATATCATTGTTTTCCATTCGATGGAATAAATTCTCGAGTTCGAATTCATAAATTGGTTTACAGAAATGTATCTATAATATGCATCTCATGGCTCTCGTGTTAGAAGCTTGTGTATGTTACAGTGACATTTATATAAAAGCTATTAAATATTATATTATTGCCCGTTAATACCCTTAAAACAGTTTACAAAAAAATGTAAATACCATACTCTAAGTTCATACTTCAAAAACATTTTAAACACCTATTATAACCAAGTATATATGTTTTTATCTACTATAACATGAGCATTTTATTATTTGTTCTTCTAATTTATTAGTATTTTACGTCTACAATGTCTATATTTTTTGTGTATAACGTTAACAATTCTCAAATATATCCATTCATATTATTCACACTCTTTTCCATAAATGTTTACTACAAATTTTTTCTTCAACTTTGTTATTTATTTCTTACGAAATACTAAATACTCAATATACTGCTGTGTAGGAGTATAAAATTCGAACACGTAATTTTCTACCATTTTTTCGTGTTCTTTTATTGCAGTTGATGGGATTATTCCTTGCTTGCTGTTGGAGAGTAAATTAGATTCAGATCGTTCATGTGATCAATGGCTACATTTAATGATTTTTGTATATAAATTATTTCATTGTAAACATAAAGATCTCCCCAATCAACCGGTTGTTTAGTATGTATGTATTTCCTTTACTCATTTTCCCCAGTCTAGTAGGGGTCGGAGATGGAGGATGGTATGGTGTGTCTTTCTTTAATGTGGCAGGGGAATTACCAGGATGCCGGATGCCCTTCCTCTCGCGCCTCCCCGAGGCAGGTGATCTATGAGTGACATGAGGGTGAATGATGATGAGTGAATGTTGTGGTGGGATGAATGGTATGGGAAACGGGAGTGCCCCGAGAAAACCTACCGCGAACACCGTTTCGTTCACCACTGCGAATTTTACTTGGATCTAACGGGTTTTGAAACAGTACGCTTGGCACTACGCCACGGGTCAACCCAATCAACCGTTTATTTAGCAACGTCATATATTTCTTTGTGTAATAGCCCGCAATTAATGAGTCAAAATTATATCAATTTCATAAGGAGAACGTAAAGTTATTTCCGTTACCAGAGTAGTACTTCGGACACTCCTCATCGTTCACTGACACCCGCAGAAATAGTCTAGCAGGTAATGATTGGCCCTGGAGCGAGTGTATGGACTTTATACAACGCATTTTATTCGTTAAAAAAATAATATTCTCGGCATTTTTTCATCAATTGAATATCTATATAGTTAAAAACCATTGTCTCAATATGTAATTCCAGATCTATTCGTTTCATGTGTACTGGTTCATATTCGTTATCTTGACTTATTATATGCTTGGGTAGTTCTTTTGAAAATGATCTGCATGGGCAGATTTTTGACGGTTTTGTTCTTTAGTTTTTACCTAACTTATGTAGTAAATCATAGTAAAGGTCATGAAATAAACAATGATAGCGTGCGTCTTTCAGTTTTCTGCCTCAATAACGAAAGCTCCCGGAAAATTTCAAAATTTTACGCGGAGACGTATTTTAACATTTTATTTATATTTTACTTAATATTCAATTTCAAACGGGTTGAAATATTACAATAATATTTAATAATTTCATTAACGTGTGACAGCTATTTTCTTAATAAGTATTATCAAAATCTCATGTGGGGGAGATCAGACATGTGCTAATTTGGCATTGTTATTATTTTATTTAAAATCCATGAATTTGATGATAGAATTTTTAAGTGTATTGCTAGATATCCTGCAACTGCTTCATTTCTGTGATAAAATTGCATTTCGTATTCTTAGCAAAGTATCTAGCACGTCTTTCCATGTTCTTCTGTATCCGCACTTCTGCAACCGCAGAGAATTTCCACGTCAGCTCTTCTGCGAAACTCTCGTTTTACGTTCACTACTATTTTCACCCAATACTGTTATGAATGCTTTCATCGGAATGAAACTAAATTTGCAATATGCCACGCCAATATTTCAACATCACGGGGTGTGCTGCATACGTGGAATCATGTTTCTCTGGCTAGTATATATTATTTTCCATGTCTTTTGAGATGAGTCCTCCTTGTCTCATAACGTCATTTTAAGCTCAGAATTCTTCAATTTCCAGGTAAGTATTCATCGTTTTTATATATTTTCTTGAAGTTCTCATCCAAGTGATCGATCGTCTGTCGCTTCCTCTTTGATGCTAATTACAGTTTGTATCAAAAAACATTTCCAAAGCACATCACATGCTTGACTGTCCCCATCAGTGTTTGCAATTTTCCTTGAACTTTTCTGCTACTTTTGCAACAGTAAATGTTGCTCATATTTAGTCGTTTCTAACCTTTCCCCGAAATGTAACTCCTCCGATCATCCACATTTCTGTTACATTAAATGTTTATTGGTCAGATTTGCGCGCATATATAGTACTTTTGAGGAGTAAGTTAGTAATTCCTCAAGATAGGAGTTCCTGAAATAGGAATGTTTAACACATTACTTCTTTTAAATATTATATTATATTTATTTTATCATTTCGTTGCTAATGAAAGGACGACATGACATGTTCTTTCTTTTTTATCCATTCTTCTCGCAATTTGAGTAAACTTGAAAATGTCTCATCACTAGTCATTTTCAAAATTCAATTCATAAAGATACTTTTCAGAAATTAAAATTCATAAAGATAAAGGTTCTTTCATTACGATAGGCAGATAATTCTCACTCACAAACCATAGATGTCATGAAAACAAAGGGAGAAAGTCCATATCCAAGAATTTCTCAGACGTGACCTTCGCGAAATTTGTGATTCAATCATTTGTTACAATGGTAAATACTTCACTCCTACTGCTTTTTTGTTTTCTTTTTCAATTTAGAAAACTTAAATATTCCTTCGCTAAATAGAATAGAAAATATTAATATTACAAAAGATGGATTATATTGTATTATTTTTTACGGAGATGATATTTCTAACATTTTCTTTCTTCTAGACACATTTTATTTAATTCAACGAAATTAATTATTTATTCTAATCGCTTTTCAGTCATATCATCGTTTTTAATTTCCTATAAAATTAACTCTTATAATTACTTCAACATGTTTTCATCGATCCATAATTCATTCTTTTAACCGAAGTATGCCTCGTGGTCCATTCCTCGCAGTTAACCTCTACATTCTCTCTGCCTTTGCTTGACAAATTCGCATCGGCGTGGTCGTCATTGCGTTGAGGTTAATGGGCGTATGTTTGCGGGTAAAATGAGTTCAGCATCTGCGTGTAATAATCGTGTTGAATTATAGTATATTTCATTGCGTCTTTATATGCACCATCAACGTTGGCTTGTTGACGTGCGTTTTATAGCCTTTAAATTTACACCCATCCGCAGCCTCTGATGATGGTACTGCCTCTGCACCGTTGCCGGTCAGAATGAAGCCTATGATTTATATGGACTTCCGCCGGCGAGACTTAACTCGCTAGCAAAACGGTGGACTCGCTTGTCTACAGTTAACCACATAAATGGCGGTGTCGGACGGGTGAGTGCGGAGGTGATTACGATGGTAGTCAAGGAAGGCAACTGTACGCTGATCACAATGGGCAGGTTGATATTATTATGGAGGTGAAGGGAAGAGGTAGAGAACTGTTTTGTGTAGGTAGTCCTACAGTCACGTGAGTAATGGGGAGGCTGTGGGAAGTGTGTGAGAGTGCGGTGGGTATTGTCCCTTAGCACCTCCATCGTGTCTGAAGAATACAGTTGAGCACCTCCTTAAATTTCCAACACTTCCAACAAAGCATTTAATACTTTCATACATAAATATTCTGGAATGTATTAAATGCTTTGAACATACTTTTGATTTGTTCGAAACAATCATGTTTTAAAGATATATATGAAGTTGTATATGAAGGTTTGATAGACATTGAACAATATGACTGCCATGTTTCGGATGCTGTTACGTTCGACACGTTACTAAGATAGAAAAATCATTCGATAATACTAAAATCAGTGATAAACCTTCTATTACTAAAAGCTCCATAAATTACGTATCCTAGGGATGAGATTTTTATTTCGTTACACTGCATATATTTCGGTAGATGTGTAGGCATTGGTGTTACGTGAGGCTAAGTTTTATTGGGCGATTTTAACCTTACAGTTTGTCACTGTACTTCTGGTGCTCAACTGCTCAGTAAAAGAGCTCAGAGCAATCAGGAACGAATTTTCCAAAAAAATATAAAGAACTTTTCTTAATGGGGTGACGGTCAAGTGGGGTTCATTATTGGAAGGAGGAGGAATTACGAGTGCGTTATGGCTGTTATACGTTTTTACTGTAGTAACAACGTCAAATATGTTGACTCTATTTCGAATTGTATATCTTGAAATTTAAAAATTTAGATCGTATCAAACAAAGTGTTTCCAAGAATAATAAAATTTTTATCACTCGACTATTTTAGTAATAAATATCTAATAAAATTGGTGTTTGTATTATTCTTAGTGTATTATTCAAGACATCGCCCTCGGAGGATCTGATTAGTGAGGAAGGGTACGAGAGAGTTGCCGGAAAAGATAATTGGATAAAACTAATTATATTGGGGCAACAAGATTTCTTCTTTTGGATATGATATATAACAACTACTGTTCCATTTGCAATCAAATGCATTTGCAAGCTATAGTTTTGCTCTCATAATATGAAAATGCATATATTAACTTTTTCTAATTCATGAGCGCATTTTGAACATAAATATGGATAAATGGAAGAATTTCACAAGAGTAAATATGTTGAATCCTCATTCTTTGCGAAATTACATTTTGATTATAGTTTGCTTAGTTATCGTTCATTTCATGTTTAATCTGACCAAATTACAGGCATATGTAATGTATAGTATTTTGCATACTCTAGAAACGATCAGTCTGCCATAAAACTCCGTTGCATTCCTTGTGACACCGGACGGGCGAGCGTAAAACACCCTTATAATAGAAGATCCTCTTCCTCCTTTCACCTCCCATCCCTATGCCTCCTCCCTGTTCTCTAATTATCCTTCTCCTCTGCAGAGACCGCCACCGTTGTCCATAAATTCCGGCGGCAATTTTCCAGTCTTGATTTACTTGTGTAATTTATTCATCCCTGTTAATAACTCTCCTTTAATGCGAGCAGTGGCGGCAGCCATGTCAGGTGGATAGAGGACGCGGCGGGCGGCTGTCGGAGAGGCTTTGGAGACGAAGCGCGCGATGGGGAATGGCTTTGGTGGCGGTGAGGGCGGTGACACTTCGAGAGGTTACGTTTACTCGTTTAGTGAGGGCACTTCTACGGTTTTCTGTTTTGTCCGGACAAGACGATCATGGAAAGGAAGTCAGGACTGTAATTTATGTGGTTGCTTACTTAAATTTTATTACGTGNTATATATATATATATATATATATATATATATATATATATATATATATATATATATATATATATATTCACAATTCATTCGTACAATTTTATTGCAGAGAACAATTTTTTTAGGCAGCGTTTTTCTGAAACCAAAATGGATTTATCTAGAATCACTATAAAAACCAAAAAAGTGTTTCATTTTGTGTTAAAAATATTCTGAAGAAAGAGATAAACAATTTAAAGAATAAACTTCCTCGATTAAATTATAATTTGTATGTTCCCAACATCAATGAATCACTCTAAACAACTTACGTAAAAACGTTTTATATGATACAGCAAAGCTTAAAGAAAAATGTAATATTTGAAATGTTGTATCAGGATATGGTCATGTTATTTCAAAATGAGATTGAATGAAAATACTAATCCCCGTATAGTGCCACTCAACCCAATGGTTCCTGAATACCAGAGATTGTCCAGTAGGTGGCCCAAAGTAGTCAGATATATGAGCCGATTTCATGTACAAAGTCACGCAATAGAAATCCAGAGACAGCAAGAGGAATATCCTTCCCATTGCTCACCAACCAGCATTGCGAGGACAAACGGCGCATAACGACGTCGCAACGGACCAAGGAGTTCAATACCATTCGGAGACAGACAAAGGAACGTCATTGATTGGCGTAATCGCACGAGGAGAGGGAGACTCCTCGGTCTGAGCGGCAGCAACAGCGGAGAGAGTGAGTTAGCGAGCGATGGCACGCTGTCGTCTTTGTTGACGCGTGGATTCAGCTTTGCCCGTCGGTCGCACACAGCGCTCTTGTCGTCAAAGAGCTGACGATCGCGGAGGGGCCGTGAGCGAAGGAGGATTAGGGTGGAAGGCGTGTCGCCTAAGGGCGACGCTATGATGTATAATTCCGTTTGGGGCGCTGCGTGGTCGTGATGGAAAGGGGTGGTACGAGGTCGCAACGGGTGGAGTGACGGGAGGTGAACGTAAATAACACACCATAAGAGGTATCGACGTGGAGGACAGTTCTACCATTTTTTTGTAATATCTTTAAAAATGTAATTTAAGTAAAAGTGATGTTGCTACAAGTACCATTCACTTTCTAGAATATATTTTGCATTTTTTAAACGGTTTTCATTTAATAACTTTCGTTCAATACAAGAAGCTGTTCTCTTTTTGATTCTACTGTTCAATAAACGTTGAAATACATCAATCTACGTATGACAAAAAATCGACCTAAATATCGTTAACAATAATAGAGTTTCATGTATAAATTAGCTTATAAATTAATTAATTTGGTTCTACATTACCACGATTTATAAAATGGAATATAATTTTAATACGTTATGTTTAGGACATTCCTGTATGTTTTATGGAGTTTTATGGAGTTTTATGGCTAGCCAACGTCAAGGTCATTAGAGCCCTTGATTCCTGAATGTTTATATAATATTAATACAACAATTAATTGTCAGTGGAACCTATTGTAGGTTAAGCCAAGGATTTATGTTCAATTTGTGTTACTGATTGGTCCTCACTCATATATATGACTCTTCGTAAAACTTCAAACCTTCTAAAACCTAAAATCAGTTTCTAAATAACAAATAGTATGGTTTTTATGCTGAAATGAAGTAACATTTCGGAAAACTTGAAAGTTATACGACACTATTGTCTTCTACAAATTAAAAATTTAAAGGATTATAGGGAATAGAAAAATCACAAAAAGTCACTCAAATATAGAAAGAAACTGTTTTTGCTCCGTCTGTGTCAGTCACATAGATATTTTCTGGAAACGTACATGCACTTATAAAAAGAGGTTTGTAACAATGAGATTTTCTGGATGTCCTGAAACATTGCGTTAATTCGAAATTTGTTATTTTTTTAACGTAATTGTTTGTTATATATTACAAGTAACAGTCTAAATCTAGACAATACAGCTTTTTTAAGTATGAAGTCTACAAATTATCATCTCAATACCACAGCTGGTGTCAGAAGAGTTCTCTGTTCCCTCGCACAAAGCTCTAGGATCCACCGTCCCTGATCAGCTTCTATCAATAACAGTCTCTAAAGACAACCCCAGACTGAATGTACATATAGATGCACTGTGTCTCGTCCCTTGAGTCTTCTCTTTGCTTAGCTCCGCGCTTCAGAGTTTCTGCATCTCGCGCTGACCCTTGGGTTAGTTATACGCAAGGTCCTTTCACCTCAAGATCATTCCAGTTTTGGTATAGTTTTGTAAGAGAATTAACAAAGATTCAAGCTGTACCTTTATTATTATTTCTATGATATTTAAAATAAATTATACAGAAACGTAATTTAGAAGAAAATTGCCACACGATTAATAAGAAACAATTATATGTAATACTTTCATAAAAAAATAATTCATGTACAGCTATAGACAATTCACTCAAAGTAGTATTTACCGATTTTAAGAACTTTATACTTACCATTGTGTTTGTAATAACGTTAAATCTTCATGGAAACAAAAACTAAGATAATTACTGTCATATAAATACTGTAATAAAGATAACATAAAGCAAGAAAATGGCTATACATTGAATGATACAAAGAAAGAATTTCCGGTGCATAATTTCTCGAGATAAATTATCCAGAGGAGTTCATTTGACTTGAAAAGAGGTGAAGTCACATACTCTCATATTCCAACATGTCGCTCCAATTCTCCGGCGTTTTATAAACGAAAATTAACCAATTTAAAGATGAAATCTTCAATTCAAATTATGCTTACGTTATATAGTTTTTTTCTTTCTTTTAACCTGTCAAATTTTGTTTGAGTCTTTCTGTTTATATTTTCATTTTACTGATTTCTTTCAATTTAACCTTTTACTTTTTCTAAAAAAAAATGGTATATTTCTGAACATTGTCTCCTCAAAATCCGTTTGAAATATTGTTCAGAGACACGGCAGACCTAAAAATAAAATATATCCAAAACTAAATATGTAAATGAGCAAATAATACGACAGAAACGAAGAGTAAAATATTTACAAGTCTATTTGCTACCTTCATTATTAAGTGAATTACATAAATTGGTTTCCTCAGGAAAACACTCTGTTTGATTCACTGAAGAAAATATGGTAACTTATATCTTCAATGTCTCTTTCTTGATGAATAAGTGACGATGTGAATGATTATTACTCTATATCATAAAACCCCACTTAAATCAATCTGAGCCATTCGTAGACGCTGTTCCCTCTCAATGTTTGCAAGAGTAGCGTGAATAGCTAAGATTCAACAGCGCTCATATTTCGGTCCATAGTTGGCACAAACGGAAAAACAAAGATCAAAGTGGTCATTAACAACTTTGTTACTTTTATCCCCTTTTCTTTTATCCACTTAAGTTTTCTTCGTGATACAAATTAGATAAGGTTATGAACACTAAATGAATGAACAGAACGTTGTTGAAGCCACAGAAAAAGTGTTCCTAAACACTTACTCGCCCATCGCAATGTGTTCGATGATTTTAAGAGATGTGGATCATCAATGAGGTGATGATGACGATGCGTACTAGAAGAGTGATAAATTACTCACTGCTCAACATGAGAGCTGTTTCTCAATGGACGTCCTTGTCATCACCATATGCTCCACGTTTCACGTCCTCTACATAAGCCTCTATTGTGTGCGCGAGGCACAAGCTTCATCTAGTCACCTGACTGCTTTCACATAACTCTCTTGTATCAGTTATCTTTCCACTCGGAATGTTACGTCTAATAACATGGAATACAATCACCTCCAAAACCCTGGGCTTGTTACGGAATTTTTCATACCCTTGACTACCTTACAACAGATTTTGCCCGTTAAAAATACACCTCTATCATCATTTTTGAGCTCTTTCAAAATAACGTAATTTTGTAACATTGATCTTTGTGCTGATTACGTCTGTCATCAGCCAGCGACAATACGTTGTAATTGAAATATATTTTTTAATCTGAAAAAAATCTTTAAGGCAACAATTTACTAATTTTTTAATTGATTGTCTGTTTTTTTATTCGCGAATTCATAGTAAAAAGGTTGCATTTTCATGATACAAATCGAACATGGTATCGTATATTTATCGTATAAGTAAAGCTCATTATTATTATTATCATCATCCAAAAAACCTACCTACACTACACGTTTAGTTAAATTTTTAAAACTTTAATAAGTAACACAATAAATACACATTAACATTAAACAAAACTTTATTTTCTTTTTTGACGGTAACATACAAGGTCATTCAATTATGACCAGAACTGATTTTCTAGGCAAATACTTTATATCCAAATAACTTTCTGTGTATATCAATCCAGCATCGCAATTTTTTGTTTTCTTCGCAGTTAGGCGTCTTACAGTGTATTGGAACAAAGAAATATATTTTCCCTGCATTTATCTTTTCGAACCAATCTTTTTCTCTCCTATTATTGTCAGAAATTTGTAGTAATAATCTAATTTCATTTTTTTAAACTTTTGTGTCTCTTATATTTCATAATTGGCCACTATTACCTTCAAGTAATCATCACTCTTTACTTCATACTGATCCATAACATTACTGGCAACCTACATAAGCATCGTTCGGTTCTTGTGTGTCATAGTGTGTAGAACCCTATCTTTCCATTTTTCAGATATTTTTGACTTCTACTTTACCAACACCGATACGCAATACGGTCATTCCATGTCAAATCAACGCAAAGAAAAATATCAAGTATTGTTGTTAAATTTCAATCCGTTAAGAAGTTACAACAATGTAATGTTTAAACAAAAGTCCCCAAAACGGCTCAACACAAAACATTTGATTTGCTCTGGAAGCTCTGTTAATTGAGATGAGAGCTTGTAGGTGTCATTTTACAATTTATTTAATGATCGTTTGAATGATATGCTATATAACATAGGTCAAGGAGGAAAACAATTAATATGTTCAAAATCAACCTTTTTATTTTTAATTTCTCAGAATGTGCCACTTTGAAAATTTTCAAAATGTTAATAGAAACAGTTTATATTTTGGTTGATCATCTGGAAAAATATTAATGTGGGATGAAATTGGTTCAGTGTTCAAACAAAAAAAAGTTTATTTTCACGTACCTAGAATGTTTCTCTTAATTATTACTATACACTATGTCAAATATTAGTGTGCAAAGGTGAAGACAATAAAAGAATGTATATATTGT
Source organism: Laupala kohalensis (assembly GCA_002313205.1). Classification (NCBI taxonomy): domain Eukaryota; kingdom Metazoa; phylum Arthropoda; class Insecta; order Orthoptera; family Trigonidiidae; genus Laupala; species Laupala kohalensis. Next base: position 1,264 of record NNCF01132536.1, on the reverse strand, counting down.
CAGAAGAAAGCCTCTCTCCTTATATTGTATGCATAAATTGTCAGAAGAATCTCACTTTCTGATTTAATTATGAAAAGGGAAAGCTCAAAATATGTAATACTATTGATGATTTGTTCAACAGAAATATACGCTATATACATTAAACATAGAGTAGGTATACATATTAAATATTATGCACAATGAGCATACATTCAGGTAAGCAAACATTGAAACGTATCGCAGATATATGATATTCATTCTTTTATTGTTTCCAGAATTAATAAGTGTTTTGGGAAGATACATATAAGAGCATCCCTACATCATGAGTCAGAACGCTGGCTCATGTGTAAATCAGAAGAACAAAAGCTCCTCCGTGGATCAGGTGGTAGCCTTCTGACTTATCACCAAGTCATCCCGGGTTCAATTCCCAGAAAGTATTTGCAGATTTTCACGTTAATGTTCCAGATCATATAGCTGAGACCACTGAAAAGCGTACCCACCTTCCTCTATCCACCTCCTCCTAGTATTATTAACTCTAACTATTACTAACTACCTTCTACTAACCCCTCCACTTGGGCCAAGTTGTTGGTAAACCCTGGTAACCGGGCTACCTACTTACAATAACCTGTCACCCAACTCCTACCTCCTATCGTTCCATGTAGAAAAGCTTCAATAGTACGCTACATTTCCCATTTGCATATATTACAATATTTTAAATAATACAAAATTATTTTAAATTTTAATTATTTTAATTTCAGTAATTTTTGTAAATTCAAATATTATACTAACTCTAATTAATATTGTACTTTATTAATTATTTTAAATTACAACTATTATTGTAAATTATGATTTTTCTTTTGTATGTGCATTTTCTGTACATAGTTTGGCGAAAGAACAGACCTGATGGTCTGAGCCAAACCTAATACATATTCTATTCTATTCTACAACAGAAAAAAAGCATTTCTCAACAATATGAAGAATTTACTATTGAGTGACAGGGCTATAAATACGTACATCATGTATGAGAACATAATTACACGTAACTAATGTGTAACTAAAAATATTTTTTCACTGGTATAACTAGTTTCACTGGTTTCACTGGTTTCCAGACATGTCGGAAAAGAATGTTCACCCAAAATGTTTGGGTAAATATGAATAGAGATACTACTATTTTTATCAAACATGATTTATTATATGGTTTAATTGTGATGTAAAAATGAGTAAATATTTCTTAAATTGAACTCTCTCTCTATCTCTCTCTCTCTCTCTCTCTCTCTCTCTCTAT
>NNCF01132535.1:110632-139392 GCA_002313205.1 Laupala kohalensis | reverse complement strand
GTGGCATCCGCCCCGCCTCTCTTATATTTCCCGCGGTACGGCCACTATCGGGGCAGTTCGGGCCACACCGGCTAACATCGCGCCAAAACGCGCGCTAGCGGACCGGGCGAGGGAGAAGCCCCTCTTGCCCCCACCGTGCCACCGGCGCGGTAGCGCGCCGCGCAGGGCCGCCGCCACCGCTGCCTCGACAGGCGGGAAGCGCCGCCACCGTCGCCTCCTAAGCGCCAGGTACTTAAGGTCCGCCGCGCAGCCCTAAAGTCGAAGAGGAACTGGAGCCAGCCCAACGAAGTACGACTCTCTCCGCCGTCTACTACAACGCTTATCTACGCTGCCACTTCGCTTGTCACCTGGACGTCTCTACGGATTAACGGATCGGCGCTTCGCCCTGAACCTTTGAACAACGGACCTCTGCATACGACTACGGAATCTTTCTCCTGGACAACGGAACAACACTACGCTGGAACAACTGACGACGACTTGGCTTCGATTATTGTATCTTACCACTGCTCAGACTTAACCGTCTGCTTGTACCTGCGGCAAAATAAAGACTTGTTGTTGAGTTTACTTGGTCTACTCGTTACTCCCTCGTTGGGACACAACAATATACCAAAAATTAGGATTCCTGTTGTTGATGGTGTTCTGGTGATGTCTGTCTTCGTGGAACATCGACGTAGGTTCTCAGTACATACTACGTCTGAAGTCAGAACTCTTGTCAATTAAAATGGTTCATGGTGACCGTACACTTGAGAATTCAGGGTGTGTATATTATCCTTGTGTGTATACTATCTAAAAGATAGTATTAAATTTTTTTTTCTAACATTGGAGATGGGCCCTAAGGACCCCCGGTTCAAAAGGATTAGGGAAAACTTCCCCTCTGTCAGTATTGTGTAACCAGTTTCAGGACAATGCAAGAGAGTGGAATAAAGGGAAGATAAAGAAGAAGTAAAAAAAACGGTCAGTCATCTTAAATCTAAAGTGGATAACGTAATTTACATTAAAAATACTGTTTTGGGAAAAACAAGTTTTAGGAACAAAATAGCTGGGAAGATATTAACATTAGACGGATTTTACAGTACAGTATTGGTCAGGCGACGTTTCCTAAGTTTCTCGCTGTTCTTAAGAGAGGTCTACACACCAATTTTTTTCATTAAAACGCATAGTTGGATAAATTGCAAATGTAAATAAAAACTCCCATCTTTTATTAAAAAAAACTTATGTAAAATAAGTTTTTTTCCTACGGAAAAAGATAACATGCAGTTTAAAAACCGAAATAAAATGTTATGCCATTTAACTGAAATGGATAGTTCAAGTGGATCTCATTTTTATTGGATCCAATCAACAGCTTTAGTCCGGTATGTGATATTGGTGAAAATACAATTATTAGTTTAGTGTGCGTAATTAATTATGTTCTTATTAGTCTAATAAAATTAATATAAAGGTTTTCAGTAAGAATATCACATTTATTGTATTTTTGTTGCAATTGACGTAGTCTATTCATTAAGAAACCAATTTCTTAAATTTCCTTCATTCGGAAGATACCTTTTCTTCCCGTTTTCTCCCCACGGTTTTTTCCACTTTGAAAGAAGATGGCAGTGTTCGATGGTATAGAGTGATCCCGACTTCATGGTTCGAACATTATGGGTTGATCCAGTAGCAGCGATTGGGAATCAAAAGTGGGGGAACATAAAAAATATTGACAATTTTCACGAACATTACATTTTCTGCATAATTCCACTAAGTATGACTTAAATAATGAAATAAATAAAAGGAAATATTATTGGTGATGAAGACAACAGGAATGGTATATTTTTTTTAAAAAAATCCTAGTTTTAGTCAGTTGAAATGAAATTTTTATTTTCCCTTTAAAAAGGGGGCGATGCTTCCCCAACACCCCACGCCCCACTAATTGCCGCCAATGGGTTGGTCGAGGACGTTGTAACAATTATTTATTGTATACGAATATATGAACACAATTGAAGCGCAAACACAAGAAATAGGTGATGAACAGTTTAATAACTAAGTGTTTCTTGACGAGTGCAATGTTTCCAATACCTGTTCAAAATTGCACACATTCAAATATGCCAGGTATTTCACGCTAGGGGTATTCGAGCAACGAGATCACGTATTTCCTGTGTTTTGCGCCCAAACATACCTATGAACGAGATGACTGCTACAGAGTCCTGTGACGACCCTTAAAGTTTGTGCCATGGATTCGGAATCATCCTGTACATTAGGCCTGTGAATGAGTCTTGTGCGCTGTTTGTTGCAGGCAGTGGCTGGCGATCACAATCTAAATGTGGAGGAAGGGACAGAACAAGGCATCCGAGTGGACAGATCCATCGTTCATCCGAACTACCAAGGGTGAGATTTGGCTTCTCTTTCTCTACACATTTGGCGAAGGGAAGCGATGGTCACATTCCATGTATTACATTTACACAAACCGAATTAGATCAGTCGCCGCGACCACAAGCGTAAAATAAAATGTAGGAAACAGAAAAAGGATATTGGTAAATACTCCTTTGTGAAAATAATCATTGTAGATCGGAATTTATTGATTTATTTAATAACTTACCTTCAGCAACACTTTGGAAATTACCAAAAAGAGTAAAATGTTTCCGCAACCGTCTTCTTGCTTCGTTGAAATAGGAACATATGCAGTGAAGTGTAGTGAGGTGATTGGAGTCTAAGGTTATAGAAAATTGTACAGAAAATGCTTAGAGTGAAAGTAGTGAAGTGCACATGATTGTTCTCAGCAACCTTGTTTTGACTTTATTTTTAATAGTTATTAATTTCTGTTATTTATGTTATAGCAATTACTTTTACGCTAAGGAGGAGTAATGTCTTATGTGTGAGTATATTGAGCGTGTTTGTACGTGTGAGAGTGTTTCTGTTTGTAAGTGTAACTGTTTGTAAGCGAAAATGTGTCTGCGTATGTATGTGAATATACACACATATGACCCTCATGTAGATAGTTAATTTCTTTTATCTAATTTCTTTCTCATTGTAACTATGTGTAGTAATTTTTGAATCATTTTTCCCCGTTTGTGCGTGTATTTTATAGATATTGATGGTTTGTTTTTTAACTTCGTATTATTTTATTTCTTTTCCATCTGCCACCGAGCATTGCTCGCTAGCAGGCTAATAAATTATTATTATTATTATATCAACACAACACATCGTATACAAAAAAATGTATTTATTATCATCATCTTTACTAAAACGGAGTGCGTAACGCGGTAGTGTGTCTTTGTGTCTGTTTGCTAATTAATCACGAATAAACGGATTGTGATGAAATTTGGCAAGGTGACAGTTTAGATGAGCACGATGAACATAGGTCAACTTTTATTTGTAAAACGTGTAATAAGAAAGATAGAAATGATGTTTGACGAAAAATGTCGAAAATTTCTAAAAAAAAGAGATATATTCGCTTACTCCGCCTAAACGGTTAGAGATAGGTGACAACTATGGATGGCTATATTGTTCACCTCAAAGAGTTCTACAAAAGAGTCCGTAACGTCATACTTCTATCTCAAAACAATCAACCAAAATGATTGATAAAACGTTATTAAAACTAGAAGTGTTATAATAGTTAACATTCTACTATTATGAATAACAATTATATTATTAATTACAATTATTTTTCTAATAACTATAAATAATAACACTCATACACTTTTACAAAGCACGCCATTTATCATCTTCAATTTTATCTGTTAAGAGTTCAGGTATAGTCCCCTTAACCTCCCACCCCTATAGATTCGCCACTGTTCCTTTTACTATAAGTTGCGCACGTCTATCCCACAGCTGAGTTAGCCTTCCTTGATCATATCCCTTATAATATCAATTTCTAACATATATTGCCGAAATATATTTTAAACATCCTATTAATTTCATCTTATTCGTAATTTTCTACACTCATCCTTTCTTCACACTTATCACAAACAAATAGGGGGGTAAGTTTTGGGTTTCATTGGGTTTCACAAGATGAATGAGAATGGTAGAGGGGCCCGAGAGGCGAACGGGATGGCGCAGTCGGTAGGCGCATGAGCGCGTAAAGCTCAAGATCCCGGGTTCGAATCCCGTCTCCCATTTTCATTCGACGTAACATGATTAATTTATTTGATGGGTGTTTAGTTTACTATTATTGTAAATATATATATTTATTAAAAAACCTTGATATCTTTGTATGCACGGTGCAGAAGATCTAACTGTAAGGTGTATCATATCCTTAGTAAGAATATCGTTTTACATGAGCAGTGGGGGATCTGTGGGGGTTAGGTGTCTAAGTGGGCTTAAGAAGATTGGACATGAACTCTCAACAGATAAAATTAAAGTTGATAGATGGCATTCTTTGTAAGTTACCAGAATCATAATTGTTATTAGTTAAAATACTTTTTATAATATATAATAGAATTGTTATTAAAAATATCAGATAAATAAAGTTAATAATCCTGATTAATGAAATAAAAAATAACGGATTAATAAAATTAATAATAACTCATAAATAAATTCTATAAGTATTTGTTATTAAAAACACCAGATGGTTAATAATTTGTTTGATTATTAGCTACACGTTATTTTAACAATGTTTATAAAATCTGTGTTGTAAAACCATAATTTTTAAACAAAAATCTTCCCAGTTCTCTCCCTCTGCCCTTGATTAGGATCTACATCCGCCACTGAATATGAACATTGTCTTTGTCTCTTGGCAGAGGAGTAGCTCCCAACGACGTCGCTGTGATGATTCTCCGTTCCCCCTTGACCTACAACGCTCGCGTGGGCCCCATTGCGTTGCCCACCCCTGGCTCCATCCCTCAAGGTCAAGCCATCCTAACAGGGTGGGGCTCTGTGTCCTCCTCGCTGCTGCCCTCCATGCCCGCCGTGCTGCAGACGGCGCTCGTGCCCATCGTGCCCATCGTGCCCATTGACGAATGCAGTGCCGCTGTCGGGAACGAGACCCCACTCGCTACAACCAACGTCTGCACTGGACCTCTCACCGGAGGCCTTTCTGCTTGCTCAGTGAGTAATGCATAATGTAAAGCCTTGGTCATACACACGGCAAGCGTTGCCAAAGAGTCATCGGGAAATATTTGCTTGAATGAAGCATCAGCGGCAAAGGCTGGCCAAACACCTGCCAATTCTCACCGAAGAGTCATCGGCAAATACTTGCGAACACTGCTTTCAAAATACTTCGAACGAAAACTATTAATTACTTGTATCGTCTCCGTTAAATTTGCTCATACTAGGATTCATATTGTATAAAAAGGAGGAGCTATTACTCTCCCCTATTTGTTTCAGTTTTAATTAAATCGAAGATTGTGGAATTCGTTTTAACCTTCAATACGTTGTTCAGCAATACCGGAACACTTTTCGGAGCTTTATTGTAACAGAAATAGGTTTTAATAATATATAGCTATATGTCCTATATATTTTATGCCATCTAATGTAACAACAAAATTTCATAGCGAGGGATATAGCTTAAACACACGCATCATACAAAAAAGTTAGGTTAAAAAAGACTAGGGTGTAACTAAAATAAAAACTTTTATAAATATTTTCGATGCTTATATAACTGTTATAATTTTATAGTTATTGCTCGTATTACATCCCCACATATTTGCTCACATGCTGACGTGATTGATTTACAATATAGTTTAAGAGCACTATTTGTCGTTCTTCGACGAATGTGTAGCCAAATCAACAAGTAGACGACAAGGAAAGCGGTTCCTTTTTCTTGGATTTGGGGCTATGAGGTTCTTGTAGTTCGCATCGACCAGCCTTCCAATACCGTCCAGCATCGAATATTTGACTATCATTGCCAAGGGGGATACGTCAAGGATCAACTTTGGAAGGTACTTGGCAATCATCGCCAAGTGTGTGACCTAGGCTGAACGCTAAATCACCCATCTCCCCTCCATAACGTACACTCATAGTCTTAGTTAATTTTTCCCAAAATAATACAATATGACTGACTAACACGAAACGCCAACTGGTAAGAATTTTAGTAATTTCCATATGAATATTGTTAGTAGTCACAAAAATTGCCATATTGCATAATGTTTGGTAAAGTTACGTGACTTTATGTCTTTACTTGGATCTATCGGGAGTTGCACCAGCGTCAACAGAGGGAGAAGGATGTGTACTGGTGACATGTTGATGCACCCTGTCTTCTGTTCAGGGTGATTCCGGTGGCCCGTTGGCGCAGAATGGAACCGTGATTGGCATCGTCTCATGGGGATATATTCCATGCGGATCAGTCAACGCTCCTTCCGTCTTCACCCGAGTATCGGCGTTCGTGGACTGGATCCAGGAGAACGGCCAGCTGTAATTGGAATTGAAACATAGCCGACTATTATTTCCAAGCCATGCCGTACAATTTGCCAACACTGGGCACAAGTGAACAAGTGACCCTACGAAGACCATTATAGACGAGAGGAATTAATGAACTGCATTGTTGCCAAGTATGAGCAACACGACTTGGAAATGTTAATTTGCTTTAGAATTGACATATTCGATTATGAATAGTAAGAAATATGAAGCAAATAAAAGATTTCCTTTGTTTAACAAATTTGAAATAAAGTGTGGGAATCGTTGAAATTCCATGTATTGTTCTCCTGCTTGTAACCTTTCCTCCGAAAGATTCACTTGCTAACAGAGTATTGTAGTATTTATGAATGGGAAGTGAAGTGTGCTATTGAATCTTGTCTACATTGGCCGGTGAGTTGGGTTTACGAAAACTTTGCCCGCGTGCAAGTGTTAGAAGGAGTAGTTAGTAATAGTTAGAGTTATTAAAACTAGGAGCACAAGGAGGTGATTAAAAGAAGCAGGGTTTCCGTTTCAAATGTCACACCTGCATGAACTGGGACATTAATGTGAAAATCTTAAAATTTCTTCTGTCCTACCGAGAACTGATCCCGGAGTGACTCAATGGCAAAACAGTGCAAGTCATTAATCAATACTCACTGGATTTTAAATCTAGTAAGAAAACACAAAATATAGTTTAAAAAATACCAAAATATTTTATCACATTTAAATAAAAATAATGAGACAAAGGAACAAAGGAAATTGTTGTTTCTCGATTCTAGTGTCCTTTTTTCTTTTAACATTAGATATGTAACTACTCAAATTACAACACTGCAATTATTTCATTAAAAGTTTAATACCTGGCATAATAATCTGGAAAAATACAACAAGATTTGAGAGGTGATTGTTCTGTGCGGGAACATATCTGGTACAAACGTTTGTTCGCATGTTCTCTTTTGACTACGCGCACTATTTGTGTCGTGGAGAGAAAAACTTTTAAATGTCATTTTCTTCTTCTGTTGCGCATGCGTCTTTCCATACAGTGTCTTAAATCCTTTAATCGCAATCACATCTTGTGTCACNAAACTGATAAGATATTATAAGATAAAAGACACGCTTTTTATATAAAAAGAGCACTTCTTCCTTACTTCATTACATTCCTTTCTTTCCTCTCTGCATCTGTTTTATTCATTTCTCATTGTCATCACTCTTCACACAGATGAAGATGGATGTGAAAGTAATAATTGTGTTGGTCTGTGTCTTCGTTCCGTGTTGGGGTGAGTAGTTTTAAATTTGAACAATTTCATCCATGTTGTAATCGTGTCTGGCATGATACCATTAAGTAGCACTTACATTTATCACCAAAACGTTTCAGTGCTGCTCTCTCTTCATTGGCATTTCTTCTTGCATAAGTTTGTGTTCCTCATCTCTGAAGTATACTGAAGTTATTAAATCAACTAAGAATAAACAAAAACCAGTTTTAAAAATATTAAAACATTTTATTACGTTTAAATTGAAATAATGAGACAAAGGAAAAAACATTTCATGGACTTCGAAACAAAATTGTCGTATTTCGATTCTAGTGTCCTTTTTTCATGTTGGCGTGTTTGCTTGGTAAATGAGTAACATCAGCAAAAAGAACCATTTTGCAATCTGATGTAGAAGATGACATGTCGTTCACATACAATAAAAAGAGTATAGGTCTGACAATTGAACCTTGGAGTACTCCGCAAGTAAGTGGCTTTGTTTCTGAAAGACAACGCTCAAGTATTTTTTTTTTAGTATAGAATATTTCGACAGGTTGATTTCTATCTTTTAAATAAGAAGTTAGCGATTGATGCGAAAGTCCAGGAATAACTTAATAATGCAATTTAGTAAGGAGGGTTTCGTGATCGATGACATCGAATGCTTTGGATAAGTCAAGAAAAACACCCTGAGGATCTTTTCCTCGCTCAAGAGATGTGGTAACATCGTTTAGGAAAGAAAAAATGGCGCTTGTAGTGGAAAAGGATTTCCAAAAATCGTGTTGATCGACAGAGAATGTTATTTTTTGATACAAAATCTAGAAGGCTTATACAAAAAAATTTTTTTCTAGGATTGTTGAGAAAGTAGATAGTAGAGATATTGGTCGGTCATTTCCAATATTAAGTTCGTTTCCTTTCTTTTGTGAATGTTTCACTTTAGGTTTCTTAAATATTTTAGGAAACACAACAGACGATAAAGAACTATTATAAATATTTATGTTTGGATTTAATATAGCATGGGACGAAAATTTAACTGCAAACTCGGGTGTGTCATCTATGCATGTTAAAAAATTTGTTTTCTAATGTGCTGATGATTCTCATGACTTCACTGGCGGTAGTTTCTGAAGTGAACATAAAATTGGGTACGTGGGTTAATTTAATTAGAGGACATTGATTTGGATATATTGAGTTTGTTATTTTACCTTCTTCTGAGAAGTAAGAATTTAAAAAATTTCCAATGTCATGAGGGTCTGATACGATCTTTCTATCGTTTAGTAGAGAAATATATTCTTCGCGACTTTCAGAAGTGTACGTGTAATTTTTAACAATATTCCACATGTGTCTCGTCCGGTTTTTCGATTTTAGTACCAGCCTGTCGTTTCTCATAACTTTAGCTGCATAGACTACTTATCGAATAATTGTTTTATATTAACGAGCATAAACATTGAATTCGTGTGGTTGGTTATAAAGTTTTGAAAGATAATATAAAAAGGCGTTTTTCGTTTTTTTGAGATATTCTTATCCGTTGGGTGAACCATCTATTGTATTTCTTGGTGTTAATTAACTTGCGTTTAATGGGAAAGGTAGAGTTGTAATTGAGATAAATACATTGAATTTGGCGTCGCTGTTTTGGCAATTGTAATCATCTTTCCATGTTTTTTCGCGCAAATGATTTATAAATATAGATAGTTTTGTGTTAGTTGAAAGTGGTGTTAAGTTGTGAAAATTTTAGTTAGTTGTTAGTTAAAAGCCAATGTTCCGTGAGACATAGCAAATCGAATGGAATTTTGTGTACCAGAATTTCAATATCTGTCAATTTGCTTGAAAGGAATTGGACGATATAATGAAATAAAATTATTGTGTTTTCTCTGAGAGTTTGTGATTTACGAGAAATGGAATCGATGTTAGATCGGGAGGAGAATTTTAATTTGGTACAGCTTCTATATCCGGATCAATCTCGCACTCTCCACCCGAACGCTATTGTGACCTTCGAGTAGCACATCGTACTCCTGAGCGCAAGTTGTAACTGTGTTTTCGGGGCGGCAGGAGGAATAGATGAGGACGTGGGAGATGAGGAAGCAGTAGGTGAAGGAACGGGGACAGGAGAAAAAATGGGTGTGGAGATAGGAAGGGGAGATAGTGATGATGTAGGAGCAGAGGGTGGTGGAGGAGGAGGAGATGAGGTAGGTGCAGGAAGAGGTGTAGGAGTAGGTAAAGGGACAGGTGGATGACGTGAGGTCAGATGTGTTGCTAGGAGAGAAAAGAAGTGATGTTTTCCAGACGGTTTTAGATGTAAACCGAGCTGGATAAAGTCCTTGGAAGTTAGGTGCGGTTGCACATGGAAAATTGTGATTTTTGTGTTTGCCAGGTAATGTTTTAGGGAGATGTTTGCCAGGTTAATTTCGTGGTTAATTTGTGGAACGGTGAAGCGTTGAGGCAGGCAAAAGAGTACAATATTTGTGTGCTGAGAGGCCATTTTTATTTTTTTGTAGAGATGTTTAAGTACCAGAATAAGTATTGAAACAAACAATGTATTTTTTTGTGATCATTTTGTACAATGGACTTTCTTTGTTCTTAATCTTAAGAACCTTATTCGAAACTGAAAAACATTAATTTAATTTTTAAGTGACATACATGTTAACATAAGTGGCCATATAATAAGTGTTATAAATAATAACAGTTTGTAATGTGGTAACACTATAACAAATTATGAAATTTATCTAATTCAATTTCATCTGTTAAGATTTGAGGTTCAAATTGGACCGTCCATTGGGGGGTTGCGTTGTAGGTAAATTGGTTCATCATTGATTTCCATCTATACATATATCAAAATATACATTGGTGAAATTCCACGCACCGACTGAACACAAAATATCAGAAAGTAAAAAGACTAAAAACTTAAAAATTGTGTTTCTATCAGGGTGTAGAACGATTTTACGAAAATCCTCCCCAAACGGGGTGAAGTTGGGGTTGAAATGTTTTTTTGTATGCATCCCACTATATCTCTCGAGTGCCTTCGGAAATTTCAATCAAATTTGATACACACATGACTAAGTAACAACAAGCAGTATGGAGGTGAGATATTTCTTGCATTCCTACAGAGGTGGTGAGAAGGGGATGATTTGTAAAACTAATGCGAAAATCCTGTATTAAGTGCGAAACCATTGTCTTAAATGTTGTTGAGGTGAATAAGGACACTGAAAATGCTAAAAATGCTGAAAGTAGTAATGACGTTCTCAAAGACGCTAAAGTCCACAATCAACCCGTATTCGTATTGCAGCATCCCTAGGGAAGGGGACGCTATGGAAGAAATATCGAACAAGGCTTATTAGTGACGAATCCACAATTTGCGACGTCGCTGAGTTAATAGTGAAACGCTGATATGGTGTAAGCCTCAACTCAGCGCTAATGAAAAAAACACACCACAAGCACCCCTTGCATGGGGGTGGAAATACGTTTATGGATAAAAATAATTGATCACTTATATTGAAATATAAGAACAGAAATTCATGGGATACGTAGACGAAATGTTTTAACACCTGACGCCGTTATGTTCAAGTTATCACATTAAAGAACTGTATTATTAGAGCGGACGGGGGAAATGTGAAGGAAAACGTAAAAAAAATGTAAAAAAACCGATGTTGTGATGTATTCTGTAATGATTAATCGTATTTCCAATAGCATTGTGTACCCTTTAGACAACATGAGGTGCATGATGTCTCTAAGGTGTGAATGGTCCTCAAAGTGTGGATGGGAAACTAGAGTTTTCTAATATTTTTTTATTTACATCAGTAAAATAAGGGATTAAGGGTACACAACAATACCAACGTTACCTCTAACATTAATGGATAACATTCTCTGTGAATACCGATAAAGATTTGAGAAAAAAAATAAACTGGAAATCTATTAAACGATCTTCGAAAGCGAGAAAATCTGCGGAAAATCAGCTAAAATTATATAAAGTCACTTTCATGTAGGGTTCCATGCCTAGTGTTTCGGTACCGATATCGGTACAACAGTATCGACTCCCCTGGATTATCAACCAATAAGTATCGATACTACTCAATATCGAGTACTTCAGTAAATGTATCATAAATAGCATTTTGAATATACGTTCCTCGCACTGCAATATACATAGTTAAATTTAGATACATAAAAAATGAAATACATAAAAAATATTACGCAATCGATTCGAAAGTATCAAAACAAATGAATAAATTAAGAAACTATAACCGCTACAAGAAAATTTCTCAACATACGATAGGTCTCGGCTCATAAGAATCATCCAGAATGAGATAGATGTGAAATTAATAGCTGGAATTGTTCATCACAATAAATATAATCAGATACATGTGTGAAAAGTATTAAAATTTTAATTTTCTTAACGAAAAATCCGCGATACCAAAACTACTTGGTATCGGCTCGGTATTGGTATATAAGTATCGACCCGAATCAGATAGAGATGATTTTGATAGCTAGGATTGTTCCTCCTAACGAACTTAATCTGTCCCCTTTGTAAAAAATAATAAAATTCTAATTTTGTCGCAAAAAGAAAAACGCCCTATAACAAACGTTTTCTGTATCGGTTCGGTACCGGCTGAAATGTTTCGACTTCAATGAGATGGAGAAATTTTAAAAGCTAGCATTGTTCATCTTAAAGATTTCTATGAGATCCACGTGTCAAAAAAATTAAAATCCTAATTTTTTAACTTAAAAAGCCCGATACGTTTTGAGTAGCGGTCCGGAATCGGCTAATGCGTATCTCCCCGAATTAGATAGAGACAATTTTGATAACTAGAAATTTTCTTGCTAACGAACTTAATCTGATCCGTTTGTCAAAAAAATTAAAATCCTAATTTTTAAATTAAAAATTTCCCGATACCAGAAGTACTTGACATTGGATCGGTATCTCCTGATAAATACTGATTTTAATTAAATTAATATTTATTAAATAGATAGGTCTGTTCCCAACAGCGATTTGAATAATGTCCACTTGTAAAAGAGATTGAAATATTAATCTTTTGCACAAAGTCCTTTGATAGCGAATATACATAGTATCGGATATGTATCGGCTGATAAATATCTAGTCAAATGTTTGTATATATTTTTTTTTTAAATATTCTGTTTCCGAAAGTGAATGATATCGGACGATTAGTATCGTTACGAATGAACTAAGATAATTTTTATAACTAAATTTAATATTAGCGATATGTATAAATGAATTTTTTATTTGAAATCTCGTATTTTGCAAGAAATATGGTTTATCTGCGTCAGTTTTACTGTTCGCTGTATTGTTTCATGATTTTCGATTACTCTTTGATGATTACAATTTACGTTCTCAAAAGAATGTATTTTCCCTGATGACGTTAAATGCTAGAATCACAATCTGCATCTTGCATCGTCCTCGTTTGAGTTGTCATAAAATGTCCATACGGCAGGATATTTATTTAATTCCTTAAATATTATGAAGTGTACAATAACCTTTAAACTTATTTTTAAATTGTATAGTCCATGTCTTTCGCAAGCAGACCAATAATAAATTAACTTCTTTTTAATTATTAAAAATGCTCCATCTGTTTTCTTCATTGTACCTTATAATCTATTAATTCAGAAAAAATCAAATACTGGCATAGATAGAAGAGCAGTAGAGTGGATCCGTGAATTTCTACATAATCGGAAGCAAATGGTTACGGTTTCGGAAATATTTTCGGAAGTAGTAGATGTCACATCAGGGTGGCACAAGGCAGCGTTCTCGGTCATTTACTAGTTATAGCATTTATCAACGACCTGTTTGAGAAAATAAGTTCATATCTTACATTATTCGCGGTTGACTGTATAATTCACCGAACAATAAACAACTCGGAAGATAGGATAACTTTGCAACGAGACCTTAATGAAATTCACAAATGGGTAACTATAGATCAAATTAAAATAAATTCAGAAAAGAGTAAAGTTGTGTGTTTTACTCGTACCCGCCTAAGGCAAAATTGGTCCTATGAAATCAGTTCATATCGAATACTGGAAATAATAATAATCATAATAAATTTATTGTCAAAAAACATTACAAACTACGTATGACCACGTGGAGGACAGTAAACTAATTTACTCTCCGGAAGCAAGCAAATGCAAATATTTGGGTATCATGTTTCAGAATAACTTGGAGTGATCTGATCAGGTTAACAGCGTTGGGCAAAAAGCTTGGAAATTTAAAAATTTCATTAAATGAGTTTTAAAGAAAGGCAGTAATGTGAGAACATAAGAGTTAGCATACGCAATACTTGTTAGGCCTCTGCTGGAAAATGCATCGGCAGGATGGGATCATTATAGAAAATATCAAATAGAAGAATTAGAAACTATTCAGAAAAAGAAATAAAATTCATAAACATAGCCATATTCATAAATAAATATTAAAAATCAGCATCATTTCCCTTAAAGATTGGTATAGACGCAGTAAAATTAACACTTACAACATTAGTTCACTGTTTATAAAACTTAAATAATATTTAGCGGTGTAAGAGATCCAGGAAGACATGGAAGACACTTTTCGTAAACTGAAATGAAAGATATAATAAAGATAAAATAAATGGGAGGACAGCAAACACGCTTCAGATTCGAAAAAATGCTGGTAAATATTTTCTGTCTTCAACGTTTTTTACATAACACATTTACGATATTTAAAAGACTGATATTTCGCTATATTTTTTAATAAAATATTCTGAATATTTATTTTTCTTTCAAATTTTAAATAACAGCGACTTTAGCATGATGACAATAACACTGGAGGACGACGCAACAAATGACCCTTTCACTGAAGAATTGTTTCTCACTCTATGCTGCAGACGGAGAAACGTAGATGAGAAAGTATGTGCAATGGTTTTGGCTCCACTAGTTTGTAATAATATAAATGTGTTTCTCTTTTGCAGTTAGTGCATCTTGTGAGGAAATATCTCGAGACGGACCACGTCATTTGCCGAGACGTTTGCCAACCAGAAGTGAGGAAACCATTTTATGAAATTAAAAGTTATTCTTTTGTAGCAAAAAAGCAGTTACAAACCAAATATGACCACGTGAAGGACAATAAACTATGTTTCTCTCCGGTGAGAAACAAGGGACCATCCCATCAATTTCGGTCGAGGGCCCTAGGGGTGTGTCGAATATAATATTTCTAAACTATTTAAAAAATCACATTCGTACTGTTAGCAGTTAAATATTCCAAAATGAATCGTAGATATAGTGTGCAGTAAAAATTCTCGATTAATAATCACAATAGTATTAATTGATATTTAGGCCTATGGAAAAACTTCCTTCCGCCACCGGAAGGAACACCCTGACCGCAATTTAGAGAGAAATTCCTCTTTTCTAGAGAACTTGCCTTCCTGATGCGACAGGTCTGTCGATCTCGTCTGTTTCTGACTCTTAAAGTGGAATTAGTATGAACATTAATTGCAAATATCGGGTCAAAATTACCATCTGGGAAGACACGTATTTGATCAGGAAGAGAACGTAACATGCTTGTACTTGTTGTAGATGCAGCTTCGTCATCTGACCACGCTCACCCCAAAAAGTGTGTCAAAGGAGGACGAAATTCCAAACGAGGTAAAGAAAGGGAGCTATTGAAAGCTATACATATCCTTATGAATAAAAATAAATGTTTGTATGTCCTAAATGCGCTCCTATACCATTCATTCGTTTAACATTATTCTTTTTATCAATTCATTGATACATTCTCTGGCAAGGTTTGCGTATAAATTTCTGACCTTAGGTATTACAAGTAATAGACTATAAAGAAAACAGGCAATCACGACAAGGGGGAGGAGGGTAATAATCTTCAGAGACGTATTTCCGCTTATGCTTCCTAAACGGTTAGAGGTGGGTGAAAACTATGAATTACAATATTGTTCGCATCAAAAAGTTTTACAAGAAAGTCCGCGATAGCGCATGTCTATCTGCGAAGATTAACCTAAATTATTCGTAACTTATAGATGTAGGAAAAAATCCTCATCCAATTGACTGCATTCTGCTTTGCGCATTTAAAAGGATGCAAGCTGCCAATTAATCCTCAATATAAGACAAATAGTTTAGATCTTACAAGCGTATTAGTTCTAGAAGCAGCCACCGTCGTGTTGTAACACTGCTTTTGTTATTTGTGTGTCAAATAATAAGAGATGAGCTACAATATACTTATTGTTTCTCAATATTTTTCATGCCAACTCTTCACTCGGCATTGCGTATTTGTGTATTTGTCAATGTAGATGAACATTTTCTCTGTATTTGTTTTATTGGTTACTTTACTTTTCCTTGTTTATACTATTTTCTTTGTTTTTACAACAACGGACAACATTTCTGCGGACTGGAATAGGAAAATAAGTTTAAGATTTGTACAGTTATGTCGAATGCAATACTTCCATTTGGGAACAATAATTATTAACATCCATAAGTGCCTTGTTCTTTAAGNTTTTAATAACACAATACTTACGCAACATGTATGAATAACATGAATTAAAGAAACAGATGTTCTGCTTCCGATGTCTACACGTCCATCACTGGTACAAGCAAATATACATGGAATTCAGTGATTTGCTTGTTCAGTCCATTTGTGGATGGCATGTTTTTGAACAGACGGTGTTAGTAGGTGCTGTTGGTTGCTATTGCGACCAAACAGTGTGTTTCCAAACACATTTTTCACTCCGATCGTAATAAATACTAACAAAATTTATTTTGCTTAATGGCAAGAAAGAGTATTCTCAAATTTCATATCAGACATTTTTAGGGTACGAAATAATTATTAGAAAAGGGATAACTCTCTGTCCTTCCTCCAATGACATATAAATAAGAATCATGCAAACTGTACTAAACTTTTACGTTCTAAAGCTCATTATTTCTTTTATGTTTCTCACTCGGGTACGCAAAATTGAGGTTATGTCATCTGTCCGTCTGTGCGCAGCGATTCTAAGTGGACGATTGAACTATTTTAATTCGCATTTTGTATTTACGGTAGAATTTACTTGTTGTAAATGTACGTGCTCTAATTTATTTTTTTACTTTTAAACAAAAGGAACTTCTTACGAATTCAAAGTTCTCTTTTGAATGTATCTCAAATACGGCTGCAACAATTTTGCTTACATTTTCCGTACGTAAATTACATGTAGTAAACAGTATGTATCAGTAAGAAGTATTTCTCTTGAAAGAATGGTATTGACGCAATAAAATAATTTATGTCTGCCACATTTACACAAAAGTTTACTGTTTTATGAATATTGAATATTATTTAGGAGAGTTAATAGTCTAAGAAGACGTAGAATACACGTTTCGTACATTGAAACGAAAGATGTAATGATGAAATACATAGGAGAATTGCAAAAAATTTAGCAGTGTAAATGCACCAAGCAACCGTAGAATACATTTATCGTCATCTGAAATTAGACATGTACCATAATGATGAAATACATAGGACTGCAAACGCATTGCTGACAAGAAAACACTTCAATTCCTGTCTACTAAGAAATTACATTTACATAACAATTTCACGATATTTAAAAGACTGATATGTCGCTATATGCTTTGAAATAATATTCTGAATATTCATTTTACTTACAAATTTCAAAAAAAAATATTTTAGAAAAAAGAAGAGTAATAAGTGGATCTAGCGTCTTCGAGAATAAAGAGAAAAGCGTGGGAAGACGACCAAAATATAGAGAACCACGCCAGGAAAGATCATTTTACTCTAGAATTTATTTCCCTCTCTAAACTGTGGACGGAGAAATGTACAAGAGAAAGTTTATTTTTCTTAGTGGTTTGGGGTACCACTAAATTGTCAAAAGTAAGATGCTTAGCAACGGCACCTGGAAGTTTGTTTGGAAACTCGGCGTGCACTTGCTAAAGACGAGACGTCACATTAATTTCATCTACTTTGTATTACGTTTGCAGGAGAGTTCCCGTTCATTGTTTCACTGCAAGAGTGGCCGTGGAGGTCGGAAGCTCACAAATGCGGGGGATCCATAATAAATAAACATTCTGTGCTTACAGCAGCACACTGCGTCGAAGGTCGAACTGTGGAAAATTTGCAAGTAAGTTTAATTCTACAACTATTAACGTTCATTATGTAATCTATTCAAACAAATAGTTTAAAATACTACGACATTTTATGGACGATAATATATTTGTATTTTTTGTTAAGAACTCATAACGTTTCCAGGTGGATTTACGCCGGCGTCAGGTGATCAAGGAATATCGAATTATAACAATGAACATAACAACAGGACAAATGAACATGACATAAAGAGAAAATATGTTTACGAAAAAGCAGAAACACAAACATGTTATAATATTGTATTATATATACCAAACAAGTGTCAGTGCGGAAATTAAATCTCCCATCTGCATTTTTTATAAATACCATTTCTGATATACAACGTTTTGAATAATTAGGTTCTTTGTCCAAAATTAATCTATTTTCTTCATTTATCAAGAGATCATTATTAAAGCAATGTTAGGTAACTTCACTTTGTTCTACTGCTTTAAATTACTTTTGTGGTACTGGATTCTAGAAAGGGAAAGATAAGAAAGATTACATGAATACTAACAATGTAGTATAAAAAGTAAAATGTAAAGATTGTAATTCTAGCTACGAAGGTCAAAGAAAAAGAGGGTTAAGAACTAGAATCATGTTCATTTGTTCTGTTGTTACGTTTATTGTTGTAATTTATTATTACTTGATCACCTGACGACGGCGTAAATCCACGTCAAAACTTAGTGAATTCGTAACAAAAAATAAAAGTATTATTTGTCCATGACATGTCGAAAGTTTTTAACTATTTAATTAAATAGAAAGTTTGTTTTTACTCAAAGTCATTGCTTCCTTTAGAACGGATAGCGGTAGCAAAGGCCACGGTGTTTAATTTTACAAAGTCAAGGCAGTAATAGCGAACATAGAATTAAATGACAAAAATATCTGAAAACGGCAAAAATAAAGAGAGTAATGTGTAATTGTTGCGACTTCAGGTTGAATAACATACATCACCGGCCATTTAAATGAAATAATTGCAATTATTAATGCTGGTGTAATACATTGCGTGTTATAGAGAAAACACTAATTTAAAGAAAATGACCAATTTCTAAATCTCGAAGGAGATTTAAGTTTACATTTTCCGTCGTTTTTTACATCACTTATATTTAAAGGTCATGCCCTAGTGCATTTCAAACAAGTCAAAAAAATAGTTTGTGAATATCGTTTGAACTATACTATAAATTGATAGATACAAATTAAAACACATTTTCTCATGAACATAATTTATACTGTTGTGTTTCAAAACAACTACAATAAAGATAAAGAAAACAATAAAACATCTCAGTGATTTGGCTATTTCGTAGTGCTGGTCCCACCTGAATATGAACATCTTAAGTATGTTCACATGTCTTCAGGGGATCGATGGTTTCCTGAAAGTCTCTTGTCATTTGCAATTGTTTCTGTCACGTGTCCAGATTCGGAATGTGACGACATCCGTCACACATACTCATGCGAAAGGGTTGCATATATCTATCCCCACTGCGTCACAAACGATAATTAGTAACAATGACGCATTGACGTTCACCCCACCCTAATAGTAAGTAAACTTACATCATACACCGACCGCAGAACGGTTGCGTGCTTGTTACAGCGTGGAAGTCGCAATGCTACCAGTGTCCGTTCTTTAAAAGACAAAAAAGAAAAGAGGAAAGTTTGAACTTAAGGGAGCAAGATAGTACTTCTTTATTTTCTAGAGAAAAAAACGGAAAAATGTTGCAGTGATTAAACACGGAGCAATACCGTATCTTACTTACGTAAAGCATTTTCTCGCATTCACTAAGGAAATAATAGGGGAGATGGAAGGAGGTTACATGACGGGACTGAAATTCTGTATTCTGCTTACTTCTAGTGGTAGTAAATTTAATGATTTTAATGTCGAATCAATTGATTTTTCACGCCAGAAAATCGTTTTTTTCCACAAGGGGTAAGAATTTGAAGAAAGAAGGATTACAATGGATTTCTGCCATTGACAAAAAATTACGTACACGTTCTTTAAGCAAAGCACACTCCATCTTAAGTTGGTTTGGAACATCTGTAATACCTACTCTTACGAAGAAGTTAGAGTGTAAGAATGGGTCTTTAGATGTGATTGACTTTTTTATCTCAGATTTTATATTGGGCATTATTGAGTCTGCTTACGTGAGACTAGCTCTCCCTTTACATCTTGAAGTGCGATATTTTTGCTCGATTTTCTCGAAATTTGCATCTCTATTCTCTTTAAAGTTGTGCAAGCGTGCAAGTGTGACAAAGACACTTTCCAATGAAGAAGATCATTTCTCGTAGCTTCCTCACCCTAAATGCCAATATGATACATTTTGAAACATAGATGTCATGAAGCGATAAAATTACTGCTCCACTGGTTTTACGCGCTGAGTATCTCTATACGAGTGACGAATAAAGGTAAAGAAGGTATTCTTAATTTCTTCTGGCGACTACTAGGGACCAGCAAATTTCTTCTCTGCAGCCCCATCCTGACTCGTGCTCCGGTTTTCCCCAGTAAAAGAGCGGGTTTTCCATGGAAGGGAATTTCATGTAATACTTGTGTACTGCACATGATATCTACAATTCATTTTGGAATAATAAATGTTTAACAGTATGTATTGATTAAGCAATTTGTTTAAAGGTATGAAATCCGCCACTGCCCATGGGCACTTGTTGGGAAATCATGGGATGGTTCATTGCTTCTTTACCGGAGAGCAATTTAGTTTAATGTCCCCCACACAGTCACTTGCAGTTTGCAACTGTTGTATTGGCAATGAAGTTTATTTGTTTATTATTTACTTGAGCTCCCTGACCCATCATTCCACAGAGGGAGTGGCTTGAAATGAAATGATTCATTGTTTGTTTTTGTATTTTAAGAACTTGTATTTATCATTATGTATTAACTAGGGACTTGAATCACAATTTACAGAAATATGTAACTTTTTGGGGCGTTAAAAGGGTGAGAGAAATTGATATTATACCGTAGAACAGAGTGAATGGTAAGCAAGCTGTAATGTGTATTGTAAATAACTGACTATGAAGGATCTTAAATTCTTAATGAGTATGATATTATGTCCCCTTTTACAGAAGTCAAGTGTTCAACTATTCTCCATACCTGGAAGTATTCACCGAAGGAGCTTCAATGAATTCACTCTTCCGATTTTTAGTGTGGGACTCATCACAATTATTTTGGGATTTTAAAAGTTAGATTGTCGCATGACTCTTTTTTTGACAAGGGTCGCATTTTCTAATGTTTCGTGATGCGGCTGCTATTTGCGTTGGAACTGTATTTTCTACAGTTGTTGGTGAATAATTCTGGTAAACGCCGAGTATGGTATCAAATGATGATGATTCGAATATGAGCATTGGATGTTACGTAAGAAACCAAATCACACGTCTCATAATATTTAAGACCCAACTAATGATTTTGCAATTGCATAAGAACCGTTTCTAACCTATAATCTGTACAAAAATTTGATTTTTTGCTTTTATTCAACAAGTCCGTTCTATTTACCTGAGTAATATGCTTTTGAACTCGTGGATGTTTCCGTCGGGTTTGCATTTTGCATTAATCAATTAAACAGGACATCATTACTCAACACACGTACAACAGCATTAGTATATTGTGTATTGCTCTTTACTAACCAGAAGTAGCGGCGATTGGGAATCAAAGGTATTCTGATTGTTTCTTCATATTTCAACTAAGTATGATTTAAATAATGAAGTAAATCAGAACAAAGACAATTGGTGACTACGATATCAAGAATTGTGTATTAGTTTTATAATTCCCAGACACATCTGTGTTTTCATTTCTCTGGAATCAAGTAGACAAGTTACATTGCTTTAAATAAAAGTCAAGTAGCGTCTTTCCTTGTTACTTAGAAAAGGAAAGAAACATTTGGAGGACATTTGCAACTTAAAGTATATAATTAAGTATTCATATTTCTTAGGTCGTAGCAGGGAAACTGTATCTGAATAAAAAAGAAGAGTCTCAGCAGATCCGTAGCGTTAATCGCTTGGTTATTCATCCAGGATACATTCCTCCGACCGATAAGTAAGTTCACAATTCATTCATTCTTTCTGTCTTTCTTTCTTTCTTTCTTTCTTTCTTCACAATTCTTTCTTTCTTTCTTACGGAGTTTTCTTTGTCTTGTAGAGATAGCGTCAGCGCGAATGATGTGGCACTACTGTTTGTCAAGGAGCCCTTTGAATTCAACAAATTCGTAGGCAAAATCGCTCTAGCCGATCCTATGGATAACGAGAGTAGGGGATATGCTACAGTCGCCGGATGGGGAAACATGGGACGAGAGTAAGTCTCCGGAAGTGATAATGCAGTTGAGTAAACTTTTATTCCTCATTTAAGTTAATATATCTCCGTTGACTGAAGTCAAGTTGCCAACTATTCAAGAAACTCTGGAATAATAACCAAAGTAATTCTCATTTATATATGAATAATTCAATCTACCACTTTTTTTATATTATGTGAGAACAATTATTTTGTGATGTTAAAATTTTATATTTAATTTAGACTGTCGTTTGACTCCTTCTTTGGCAAGGATCGTATTGTCTTCAGTCAAGTGATGCGGCTGCCTTTTCCTTTAGAAGAGTATTTTCCACAGTTTCTAGTAAATTATCCTTTAAAATATGTATGAAAATCTTAACATCATTGCGTTCCACTTTCCATTTGTTATGTTTCAGTAGTTTTTTTTGCTATGTTGAGCCGGTAATTTTCAAAATTTGAATAACAAAAATAAATGAAAATTTTGCGCCGCAAGACTATGAAAATTAATCCCCTCTGGATACAGAATGGTTCAAACTATCATAAAAAACATTTTTGGGGTACTCATGTCTAGTCGCTCTGACGCATAATTGTAGTATGTTCCTCAGATCAACTTGACTTAATCTCTTACGAATAAAAAATATGAAATATTTGTCTTTAACTTTTTTGCAGAAACTATGGCAAGGTTAATTTTTATCTTGTTGTCCTGACAAAAGTATCTTCTTAATGAAGCGAAAAAGCAAAATTAATCATAGAAAATAGAAGCAAGAACGCAATAACATTAAGATTTTCATATCTTCAGGGCATTTACAAGAATTATTCACCAAAAACTGTGGAAAATACCGTTCTAATGGAAAAGGCAACCGCATCACGTGACTCAATACAATGCTACTATTGTTATAGAAAGAGTCAAACGCCAATCTAAATTTATTTATTTGTAGGGCTTTACGGCATTTCGACATCAAAGGTGATTGGAGCTCTAAAAACTTGTACAGGTAGGGAAAAAGCATTTACGCACTAGGGAGAGCCAACATGAATCTCACTCTGAATTTATTACCAAGTTTATTAATCACAAAATCAATAAAATGAATTATTAATTAATTAGAACTTCTTTGGTAAAAATTTTCAAGTTTTGTGAATAGTTGGTAACTCGTCTTCAGTTAACGGGGATATAATACCTTAAGACTAAATGTACCCATTTTAGTTCATCATTGCGACACCACGTCGCGCTTCGAAATAAACGAAGTTTCCTCCCGGGATAATTCGAGAACCGTTGATGGGAGTTCATTTAAATTACATAAGAATGTTGAAATATTCTGCGGAATTCTAGGTAATTAGGTTTTGTCATCTTGTGACCAGGAGTATAATTATTTTTTAAATACATTTTTAATAATTTGCACAATAATAATTCAATGTTTGTCAAAATTATTCGTGCAGTCACATTTGAATGTCAAATTTATGCCGTCATATGTTGGTCGTCCCACACTCAAGTTCTGAATAAAAAGTGAACAGCCAGGTGCCTTAAAATGCGGAATTTCTTATATTTTCGCAAACAATTTTCGCAATTGCTTCTAGGGGTTTTTGAATTAGTTTTTGTTTATTTATATGGTCAACGATATTTCCATCTTCTGCTACTCCTTAACTCTTACTAAAATCTCCTAATAAGATCTTTGAAGAAACCCTACCACCCTCCTCTTATCAATTATAGCCCCAAGCTTCGTTAGCATACTAAATTTCCCATAAGAAATACTACAATACAAAAAAATTGGCGCACTTTGGTGAATGACCGCTTGAACATTGCAGTTTTCAATTCAATGAGATGTCAAGGAAACAAACTCATGCAGTATTTTTCTAACATATATTTTATCATATGTAGATAAAATACATGCAAGGGTACACGAGGATAAGACACCCAAATGTACTCCCCCAGCCAAATCACATTGTCCCTTTATGTATAGATATTTACTGATAAAATATCATTATTATTCACGGTTTTAACTTTCCTTGCGGTTGGTATCATTACCTAAACTAAAATATTGTGATTTTCCGCTTTCTATTTATTTTTCCTGAATTTAATAAACAATTATCTGATCTTGCAAGTCGCGTATATTAATAAGACACTCATACATAACCAAAATAATTTACATAGTATACGGTCGCGATTTAAGTCCAAAAGTATACCAAATAATGGCAAAAATTAAAAAAATGGACATTTATGTCGAAACAACGGAAGTGCAATGTTGATTACTGGTCACCAACTCTTTACGTGCTATTCTAAATGATGTTAAAATTTCAAGTCTCTACATGTTGTAAGCCAACTTAAAAAATGCCAAAAATTAATATATTTGCGTATTTTTTATACATTCTCTGTCTGTTTTGGCATTTTTCAAGTCTATTACAATAGCTGGTATAGAAAGTTGGTGACCAGAAGATCAGGCCAGCACCTCTCTCATTTCGACAAAAATGTCCAATTTTGGTCTTTTTTGCCATTATTTGATATTCATTTGAACTTTTATCGCGGTCGTATACTATAAAAACTACTTTAAAACCATTTTTGGTTAGATACGAGTGTTTTATCATCTAAGAGACTTGTAAGATCGGTTAATTTTTGTTTAAATGTAATGGAAAAATAAAAAAGCCGAAAATCACCGTGTTTTATTAGAGGAAACAATATCAAAAAGCAATACTAGTTAATATCGTTATTAATAATGATATTTTATCAGTAAATATCTACACACAAAGGGACAATGTCATTCGGCACGGGGGCACATCCGGGTGCCTTGTCCTGTTGTACCGTTTATTATTGAATGTCTTAAAAACAACTTCACTCGCTGTTGAATGTACTGCTTCATTTTATACGCTACTAGCAGATCTACCCAGCATTGTACGAAATATTAAAGAAAACTTAAAACAATAGTTACTGGGAAAAGAAAATATTAAGAGCAATTCCGGAATAACAGGATAAAACATACAAAAATGTACATCGACACTCAAAGAAAAAGTATACTGAGAATTGATCTCTTTTACGGTAAAGGGAATTTTTAAAAGACGTTCGAACTCGTCTCGATTTTTCGAAATCAGTTTTTTCGACTCGGTTCGGGGTTCTTGTAAAACATTAGTATATATTTCTTTTTAATTTTCAGGCCTAATAAAATTTTCCCGAACACAATGCAAACTGCAGAATTGCCCCTGATGTTCCACGCACAGTGTGTTGCGCGGATTGAAAAAGAATGTGCATTTGATGTAACAGAAACGATGCTTTGCACGCTATACGTAGAGAACGGAACAGATTCTGTAAGTATTGATTCTATACTATACTTTGGCGACAATTATGCGATAAGTCAGCCAAACACGAGTTGCCAAGTTTGACGAATTCCACTTATAATCAAATAAATTATTATTGTAGTCACAAAAGCGACTATTTCCTGTAAAGAAATACAATTTGATAACAATACAACAAACTAAGTCACAAGGCAATATTCGTTCCACACACTCGATGCAGAAAGAACAGAACAACACGAGAAGAGCAAGTGCATTGAATTGATGACCGATATTAGCGATAGATTTAAGTTTTTAGAAATTTGAATGTCCTGGCAACATTACTCGAGGAATAAATATCATTACTCTTATGGACGATGGGCGAAAACATTATTCATAGAACAAATTTGACTTACTTTGTATTATAAATTTCCATCCAATTTGGGTAACCGGGTGAAGGGCTGTGGAATTTTACTATTTCTAGTATACTCGTACTCCATAAAGATTCCGATCCACTTAATCCATAGAATATTACTTTGTTTAAATTTAAATAGAATGATTATCGAAAAAGAGTCATTTATAAATAAAATAAAATTAATTTGCAATTGTAATAATGGAACTTTACTAGCACAATAAATTAGTAATGGATATTAAAAAGGGAATTGAAATAGCAGCCGCCTTTTTATTACGTAGGTCGCTAGTAGTGGCTTTTGTCTAGTTGCGCGTCTATTAAATCAATACATCGTGAATTTATTGTTATCTCAATTCTTATTGTTTATAAATACTATATTGAGAATAATCTATAGTTCGATAATAACTTGTACATGTTAATTTACAAACATATTGACATTATATATGTATTATAACTTGCAGCTTACTTTTTATCTTATCTAGGAACTTTTGCTGAAATTTTGGATCCGCCTCTGCCTCAGGGCCCTTGATCGGAATTGATGGGATGGACCCTTGCTTGCTTCCGGAGAGTAAATTAGTTTATTGTCCTCCACGTGGTCATACGCAGTTTGTACTGCTTTTTTGACGCTTATTTAATTAATTAATTTATTTATTTATGTGTTTCAGGGTGACTTTGGGGGCCCTCTTTTCCAGGGAGACACGCTCATAGGGATCGTGTCATGGAAAACCTCATCTGTATCTGGATTCACACGTGTCTCCAGCTTCATGGAGTGGATTACGGAAGTAGACATGCAAATTCGTAAATCCATCAAGAAAGACGACAGCAGTGCTAACTTTTATTTTTATTTATTTTTATTTTTTTTTGTTTCTTTTTGTTTTTTTTGTTTTTTTTGTTTTTTGTGGTTGCGATACGATGTCTTAAATTGTTTTTAGAGATAGAGCCCATCCGTGATATCAATCATCATGAGGAATTGTAGTATATTTGCAAAGCACTGTTCACATTATATACTTATTCCACTAAAACAGATAAATATATTTGTAAAACTGTTTAAAATGTATAAAAATGGTTAAGTATTACTTAAACGTCGTAAGAAAGTACCTTTTTAGAGTATTTATAGTTATATATTGTGTGGTATTGTGTGTATATTTTCAGAATATGTTGTGGGAAATAATAAACATGTAATACAACAGCCAAGCGTGTTTCTGTATCTCCTACCAAACTGTGAACTCGTACCAAAAGGATATCTACTGTGCTCGCAGCGAAAGAAGAGTAATGAGGGAAGAGGCTAAAGGTCACGTGTAAGCCGAGGTGCCTATTTGCATTCCGAGATTGCCGACTCTCCCTTTTTACATGAACCGATTCGTAGAACCGACATTAATCGATAAGTTAACTGTGCCCAACAGAGTTCTTAATCACTAATGTTTGTCCACTAATGTCTGAATTTAACTTTGTCACAGGTAGACTTAAGAAAACGCCGCGCTTCCGCTCCATTGGTCACTTCTCGTTTCCTTTCTTTCACCGCGAGTACTATAGATCCTGTTGCCATCTCTTCAGGACGCGACGAGAGAGTTTTATGCGCATCTGTTCATTCATTTTCTGGATGAGACGCTCTACAAATGAAGTTTTTGCAATGTAAAAAAAGTTTAACAAACAAGTAATATAATCAAATTACCTTAGAATACTATTAAATATAAATCTGTTGATGCTCTATTGATATTATAAAAAGTAACTTACAAATTTTCCATTGCAATGTAAGAGGTCTCATTCTATGACTTTGGTGTGGGTCGCAACATTGATAAATCAGCCTCTGCGGTTCTTGATAGGAATCGATTGGATGTTAATTGATTTCTTCGAGAAAGTTATTAACTTTGTTTCCTCCACGTGATCAAACGCATTTGTAACGTTTTTCCCCCCTCAAAATATGTACATAATTATATATACACACGATACCACACCACAGAATACATAACTATAAGAACTATAGAAAGGTAAATATTAGGTCGTTTAAAAAATATTTTTATGTTTTTACGAAATTAATATTTAATGTATACAGTTCTTTAC
Organism: Laupala kohalensis; assembly: GCA_002313205.1. Taxonomy (NCBI): domain Eukaryota; kingdom Metazoa; phylum Arthropoda; class Insecta; order Orthoptera; family Trigonidiidae; genus Laupala; species Laupala kohalensis. Next base: position 111,787 of record NNCF01132535.1, on the reverse strand, counting down.
GAGTATACTAAATAACTTTTTAACGTACTTGAATTCTTAATCATAATATATATCGCGGTCGTAAAAATCCTCGTTGGAATTGTGATGCCTCACGTGCGAGTGAACGTCCAGAATCCTCTCCGTGAAGCTGGAGACACGTGTGAATCCAGATACAGATGAGTATCCGCAAAGTCCGCAGATCCATGACACGATTCCCATAAGCGTTCCATTCTGGACAAGAGGGCCCCCAGAGTCACCCTAAAACAGACAAGTAAATAAATTTAGTGTTAAAAATGAAGTATAACAAACAAGTATGACCACAAGGAGAACAATAAACTCATTTACTCTGAGGAAGAAAGCAAGGGACCATCACAACAATTCCAAATGAAATGCCTTGAATGAGAGACGGATTGAAAAATATAAGCAAACTCTTAGAAAAGATAAATAGTTACTTTAATGTTATAATACTAATAGAATAAATACATGTTTGTAATTTAAGAGAAAAATTTTCTTTTTCACTTGCATGAAATTTTATGGAACTGTAGATTATTCTGTATATAGTATTTATAAATAATAAAAATTGAAATAACACTAAATTCTCAATTTATTGATTCAACAAACGAACCCCTAGACACAAGCCTAGAGAGACTATAAAAACCCGCCTCTGCCGGACGAAATCCGGAGGAAAATCGAGGCACTTCATAATGATTCCGCACCAAAAAAGGTGATATTTGAATTTTTTCTTCATAATCTAAATGTTCCTAAGTTAACCAACACTAGTGAGCTACGGAATAAAAGTGGGGGCTGCAATTTCGATTCTCTTCTTCTTATCTCAACAGAGGCGGATCCAGGATTTAATTTGGGGAGGGGCCCATGGAGAAAAATTTTCCTGCCATTCATCAATTGTACAATGTTATCTCATTTTATAGAAACACCAATAAAACATTTGCATTATTATTTTATTTTGCTGGTAAAACTCCACTATTATAATTGCACCTTAATTTTCTTTTATTTATGATTAACACTATTTCGATAATCAATATATTTAAATTTAAACGAGGTAATTTTTTAAGTGACTGTAAATCTTTATGGAGTACGAGTATAATAAAAATAGTGAAATACCACAACCCTTCACTCAGTTTCCCATGTTGCAGTGGAAATTTATAATACAAAGTA
>NNCF01132535.1:57943-110501 GCA_002313205.1 Laupala kohalensis | reverse complement strand
AATATTTCCAAGTTTCTTGAATAATTGGCAACTTGACTTCATTTAACGCAGATATATTAACTTAAATGAGGAAAGAACGTTAACTGAACCGCATCACCGCTTCCGGTCTCTTACCAGGTTTTCGTTTTTCCCCATCCGGCGACTACAGCTAATCCCTCACTCTCCTTAGCCATAGGATTGGCTAGAGGGATGCTGCGTACGAATTTGTTGAATTCAAAGGGCTCCTTGACAAACACTAGTGCTACATCATTGGCGCTGACCCTATCTCTACAAAACAAAGAAAACTCCGTTAGATTCTTAGTACACGTATTCAGTGACAGATGTAGACCATTATGAAGGAGGAAGGGTAACCGGGGGACATTTTGGTTTAAAAGTTATGGTTTTACAACACAAATATTACCTTGAATTGCATCAAATAAATAATTAACAATCTGGTAATATTTATGACAACAATTATTTAATCAAGTTACTGAGATGGTATAATTTGTTTTAATATCAAGGTATTATTAATAATTATTATTATTCTAGTAGCACTTTTACGAAGTATGCCATTTGTCCATACCTATCTCATGTGGTAAGAGGTCTGGTCCAATTGGGGGGGAGGGAGGTGTTATAGCCTCTTTAACCCCCCTTCCACAGATCCGCCACTGCACGAACTAAGTTTGTATAAAGAGTACCGGGAAAATAGATTTATTTCGGATATTGCTACATTATTTCAAAATTCTTTAAACTACATCCCTTGAGCGTCGACACAGGTCTGTGAGGGTGCGCTTGCAAGTTTCTTTGACTGCCCTCAGAGTCACATGAAGGTGTCTCCTGAGGGAGGATTTCACTTTTGGGAATAGGAAGTAGTTTGCTGGTGTCAGGTCGGGTCTGTAAGGGTGTTGAGGAATCCTTGTGATGCCGTATTTTGTATTCGCTGTAAGAAAGTAAAAGAGAAAGAAGTGTAGACTCACGGATTGTAGCCTCGATGCGTAACAAAGCGGGTGACGTCACGGGACTGCTCAGACTCTTCCGTTCCATTCAGATGTAGTATCCCAGCTACGACCTGAGAAAGATAGATACTTAATTATAGAAGTTAAGAGGCGAATGTTCCGTTTTTAAGTAACTGCGCGGAAAAAAATCACACAAACGAAATATCAAATATCACAGCATTAAACAATGGTTTTTTATTTATCTTATACCTTTTGACGAGGTTCTGGCCATGTGACCTGCTCTTCCGCTTAACCGTTGGACTTGGGAAAGGGAATTGGGAAGGAGAGATATTGGGTTGCCAGGGAACTTATGATACCGAACCGACATTTGCCTGGAGGAGTTGAGGGGAATCCCCACCGAAAACCTCACCTTATTCGGACGAGCAGGTTTCGAACCGCAATTCTCTGGCGCTCAGTGAGATCTTGGAAGCGAAGCCGCTGCCACTACACCACCAATGGCAATGTTTAGATCATTCCCTATATTTTCGCCTTTCACATTGTCCTTACCGATATAACGAAATTTAAATCAAGAAAAGACGCTACATGACATTTATTTAAAGCAATATAACTTTATTCCAGACAAATGAAAACACTGACGTGTCTTATAAGCAGTGGGCGTGATTAGGGGGGGGGGGGCATAAGGAGGTGCCCACCCGCACGGACGTGTTTTTAAGAAAGATAAAAATTTAATTGTAACCGTCTAAAACGGAATTATAATAACATTACACAATTCTTGATGTGGTAGTCACCAATTGCCTTTCTTTAAATTTCTTTAAAATTTTAAATCATACTTAGGGGAAATAAAAAGAAAACGTCACATTACTGTTGATTCCCAATAATCGCTACTGCTGGTACGTAATGAACAATACACAATATTCGAACGGAATTGTACGTGTGTTGTTTAATGATGTCCTGTTTAATTGATTAATGCTAAGCACAAATATGAGTGACACTTGCACGAATTCAAAAGCCATATTACTCAGGTAAATAGAACTGACTTGTTGAATGAAAGAAAACAATCATATTTTGATAGAGATCATAGGTTAGACATAGTTCATATGCAACTGCAAAAACATTGGTTGTGTCTTAAATATTAAGAGTGCGATATATATTTTTTCTTACGTAACATTCATTGCTCATATTCCAATCGTCGTCAATTGACACACAGAAATTTCATATGTCCCATATTCTTGGTGCAAATGTAATGTTTATACCTCAACATTCTTTTCTTTCAAGCGTGATCTTAAAATAATATATTCGTCAGATTAATTAGGCTTCACGACCACCCCCACCAAAAAAACTAAACAAAAACAAGAGTCTTAAATGAAAGTTTGAACAGTTCCTTACACAGTGGAATGGAATTTTTGTTCCCTTACGGCGCAAATTTTTGAAATAAATGACACTATATTATTAAGAGTTATATGGAGATACTATCGCGGGTTTATATTTCTTTGATATGTAAACAAGTATTTCACATCATTTTTGAACAGGAAGGCTAGGATCATACTCTACGCGGCATTTACCACAATTTTTCACCAACAACTGCAGAAAATTGAGTTTCAACGCAAATGGCAGCCGCCGCACGAAACAGGAGACAACGCGATTCTTGTCAAAGATCAGAGAGTCAAAAGGCAATTTAACTTTGAAACCAAGTTTCAAAATCCCAAAATAAATGTGAAGAGTCCAGGAGTAAAAATCAGTAGAGCGAATTATTAAAAATTTTTATTATTAAACACAACAGTATAAACTATAATGAAAAGAAAACTTGATTTAAATTGTAAAATTATGGCGGCGGAGCGCAAAGGTTCCGTGATTTATTCATGACACCACGGAAATGGGAAAATATTTTTCTAAAAATTGTAATGTCCTAAAAATAAAAGTAATATAAATAAAACTACGCAAAATGTAGTACAAACCACAGTAAACTTCACTCACCTTCATGATTTAAAATTTGCTAATTTTCGGAAAATTATGTTTTCTGTATTAGACGCAATGTTGTACACCAGCATTTATAAATGCTATTATTTTATTTAATTGACCGGTGAAGTAGGTTTTTCAAAGCTTGAATCGCGACAACTTCACACTACTCTGTTTAATTGTACCGATTTCAGATATTTTTTTGATGTATCTCTACATACGCGATGCTAGTACTTCCTTGATACCATAAAGTTCAACGCTGAAGTGATTCAAATAAACTCTCCATGGAACAACCGCTGAAATGCACAGACTGAAAAAAGTCTTTTTACAGCAGGGACGTCTCATTGCAACCACTATTCTTTCTATAGAAAACAATGACTCGGAGTAAAAGGGATTTCTATTTAAATAAGTAGTTAAAAACTAACGACCTTTCATGGACGAATAATATTTGTATTTCTCGTTAAGAATTCGTTACGTTTCGACGTGGATTTACGCCGTCGTCTGGTGATCAAGTAAAAACAAATTATAACAACAAACTTATAAACAGAACATTTTGCACATGATTCTAATACTTAACCTTATTCTTTTTTGACCTATATAGCTCGCATTACAATCTTTACATTTTATTTTGCATTATACATTACTAGTATTCATGTGATCATTATTATCTTTATCTTTCTATAATCCAGGAACAAAAATTTTTTTTTATATCATTTGAACAAAGTGTAATTACCTCACATTGCATTCAAAAAGGACCACTTAATGGATTGGGAAAATACATTAATGTGGTACAAAGAACTTAATTTTTACAAACGTTTTATTTCAGAAATGGAATTTATAAAAAATACAGACACATGATTTTGAATCTACGCACAGACACTGAAGAACTATGTGGCTTATACAATACAATATTATAACCTGTTTGTGTTTCTACTTTTTTGTGAACATATTTTTTGTGTTTATATTTCTGTTTATATCATGTTCATTTGTCCTGTTGTTATGTTCATTGTTATAATTTCTTATTACTTGATCACCTCACGACCGTGTAAATCCACCTCGAAACAAAATAACGTATTCAAATAAAAATTTAAAAATATTAGTCCTCTATAAAATGTAGAAAGTTTTTAACTATTTTTTAAAATATATTACATATGGACGTTAATAGTAGTAGAATTAAACTTACTTTCATTGTGTCCACAGTTTGACCCATGACGCAGTGTGCTGCTGTGAGGAGCAACGTTTGAAAATTGCAATTTTGTAGTTTTTCACATATATGTACCAGTTCATGTAGTAGTGACATTTGAAAAGCGTCCCCTCCTTCTTCTATTTATCTTCTAATGCTCCTAGTATCAATAATTTTAACTATTAGTAACTTCACTTTCTAACACCTGCATGCGGACCAAGTAGTTGGTAAACCTAACTCACCAGCCCATGTAGTTAAGATTCGAAAGCACGTTTCATTTCCCAAGCATAAATACTATAGTACTCTTGTACCAGTAATATCGCACCTAATGCTACATATTTTCACTTGCATCACTTGAATAGATTATGAATGTTATCACACGGAAGACATTCTGCACTCAAAGATACCGAACGTTTGTTTATGTACTCCGAAAAACGACAGATGTGTACGCTTTCCAAGACAAGAAATGCTGTTGTTTGGAGCTTACTAGAATGTCAAAACAAGACATATTGACAAGAAATACAAAGGCTATTAGGAAGGTTCCAGAACAGCGACAAAGTTTTTTATCGACGAATCGGAATGTTACTAAGGTGAAATATTTTGTTGATCACAGTTAGAATTCATTCTGACTAGAGAGCTTTTACTGAGAACACCTCTGGGTTACACGCTCCTTCTACGACCGGCTCACGGATAACCGAGACGTTTTTTCCTCGCTACCCGAGCTCAGATCAGTCAAATGACTAAGTGTCATTACTGCAGCATATGAACATTGTAACTGAACTTATTTTCTGCTCCAATTTAATAGAATAAAACTCGTTCTTTTCCTGATTTCTGACTTATTTATTTTAAAGGGGATTTCGTTATTAAACAACGCAGTTAAAACCTGTGAAGTAACCAAATCAATCACCCGTATGAATCCTTTCTTCCAAAAGATTTACTTGCTAAACAACAAGAAAACAATAAATGGATTTTCAACAATTCCCACACATTATTTCAAATAGTTTCTTCGATTATTTTTTATTTGCTTAATATTTTTTAATATTCATGATCGAATATGTCAATTCCAAAGCCGACTAACAAGTCGTGTTTCTTATACTTGGCAACAATGCAGTTCATTCCATCTTCTAGTCGATAGTGGTCTTCTTAGGACCACTTCTTCAGTTTTTCTCAGTCTTCGCAAATTGGCCTGAAAATAATAGTCTGCTTTGTCAAATTTCAATTACACCTGGATCCAATCCCCGAACGCTGATACTCGGGTGAAGACGGAAGAAGCGTTGACTGATCCACATGGAAGATATCCCCATCAGACGACGCCAATTACGGACCCTCTCTACGCCAACTAGTCACCGGAATCTCCCTGAACAGAAGGCAGGGTGCGTTTACATGTCACCAGTACACAGCCTTCTCCCTCTGGTGACGCTGGTACATACAGCTCCCGAATGATCCAAGTTTACTCAAAGTCTTCAAACTTTTCCGATAATGATGTAATATGGCTGCCTAATACGAATTGCCAACTTCTACAAGTACAAGTTACATATCTATAAGTATTAATAGTGGTCACAAATGCGACTATTTGCTGTAAATAAATACAAGTTAATAACACAACAAACTAACAAGACACAAAGTAATATTCATACAACTCTCTTGATGCAGAAACAACTTAATACCCCATATGAACAAGTAAACTGAATTGATGGTCGAAATTTGCGATAGAATAAGGTAAAGACAACATAACGCGAGATACATTTATGATTACCCTTATTGACGATTGCGAAGTAGGAACGTTGGAAGGTATTACTTTGTGGTGTTTCTTATTTGTTCCCTTTTTTTTACAGCAAATAGTCGTTTTTGTGACTACTAATAATATTCATACGAAAATTTTTGATATTTATAGCGGTTTAGTAATAGGTGTTTTACAGCCATATTGCATTTTCGTTGTTGGTAAAATTACCTAAGACTCTGTGTATACGTTTTTTTTATGGAGGGGAGATGGGTGATTTAATGTCAGGCCTAGGTCACGCACTTGGCGATGATTGCCAAGGACCTTCCAAAGTTGATGATTGGCGAGTAATGAGACCGCCTCCGCATTGGCAAGGTTAGTCCAATATTCGATGCTGAAAGGTATTGGTCCATGCGAACGACAAGAACCTTTCAGGCCGGAGTCCAAGACAGAGGAGCCACCTTCCTTGTCGACTGTTCGTCAATTTGGCTAAACATTCGTCGAAGAATGCCCAACAGTGCGCGTAAATTATATTGTAATTCAATCAAGTCTGCATGTAAGCAAATATGTGGGGTTGTAATTCGAGCAATACCTATACAATTATAACAGTTATATGAGCTTCAAATAATATTTCTTAAAGTTATAATCATAATTACACCCTATTCTTTTATAACATAATTTTTTTGCATGCTTCGTGTGTTTAAACTATCAATGTCGCTATGAAATTTTTTTGTTATCTTAGGTGACATAAAATATATAGGACAATAGCTGTATATTAATAATACCTTATTATGTATTATAAAGAAGTAAAATATGAATTCCGCGAACGTCGATTTAATAAAAATTACAGCAAAAAGGTAAAAGTAACTACTCCTGTTTTAAACCATATGAATCCCAATATAAACAAATTTAACGGAGACGATACAAGTAATTCAAAGTTTTCGTTTGAAGTATTTTAAAAGTTGTAATCGCAAATATTTCCCGATGACTCTTTGGCAACGCTTGCTGTGTGTCCGTCCAAGACTTTACATTATGCATTACTCACTGAGCAAGCAGAAGGCCTCCGGTGANTGACCAAGGCTTTACATTATGCATTACTCACTGAGCAAGCAGAAAGGCCTCCGGTGAGAGGTCCAGTGCAGACGTTGGTTGTAGCAAGTGTGGCCTCGTTCCCGACAGCGGCACTGCATTCGTCAATGGGCACGATGGGCTCGAGCACCGTCTGCAGCACGGCGGGCATGGAGGGCAGCAGCGAGGAGGACACAGAGCCCCACCCCGAGAGGATGGCTTGACCTTGAGGGATGGAGCCAGGGGTGGGCAACGCAATGGGGCCCACGCGAGCGTTGTAGGTCAAGGGGGAACGGAGAATTAACACAGCGACGTCGTTGGGAGCCACTCCTCTCCCAAGAGACAAAGACAATGCTCATGTTCAGTGGCGGATGTACATCCTAATCAAGGGCAGGGGGAGAGAACTGGGAAGATTTTTGTTTAAAAATTACGGTTTTACAACACGAATTTTATAAACATTGTCTTAAAATAACGTGTAGCAAATGATTAATTAATAATGTGGTAATATTAAATTTTTTAATCTGGTATTAATAATAAATGTTACAATATTCATAACAATTTTATTCTGGTAACACTTTTACATGACTGAACCTCCTCATCAACAACCATTGCTACAAGCAACTATCTCAAAACATTCTGCTACAGTAGGTGTACTACCTCACAAAGTGCATCCATTCCAAGAAGTTTGGCTTACGTAACACAACCAACATGATCAGTAACGATCTCATAGAACACAATAAATTAACAAAAACAAAGGGAATCAAATTATTCAAGTATACTTTATTGCATTATCGTGGAGATTGGTATGAATTTGTATACCCCATCCATTAGCTATGACAACACGTAATGTTGTATGTATTTTAGCACTAGCCGTGAAGATGCCTCGGAATAAAGGCGATACGTCGGCATAACTTAATGTGGTTTCCGAAAACGAAATTCTCTTCAAATCCTTAAGATTGAACATACATTTTTTTATTTACTCAAGAAATTTTCCCGGTGTTACTTAAAATAAGAAATTATATCTAATTAACCATTGTAATTATTTATTTATTCTCATATCTATGTACGTTTTTATTTAAAATTATTTCAGAATTCTTTATTGCATTATCGTTGAGATGAGTATGAATTTGTATGCTCCCTCCACTTGTAATGACAATGCGTATTGTTGTATGGTTAGTTTTAGCACTAACCCTAAAGATGCTTGAGAATAAAGGCGAAACCTCGGCATGAGCCGAATGTGGTTTCTGAAAAATATCCGACCAAATTCGCAAGATTTAACTCAAATTTTTACTTATTGGTCAAAACATTTTGCCGTCATTTTTGCTCAAAATAAGAAATTATATCTGTAGAAAGTGTCCTTCCCACAATGCCACATAACGCATGGGTATGCACTTCTTCTTCACTCGACTTCACCCCCAAGTAAATGCTCATGCCCCATCAACTAGCTCGCACGCACAATAGTTGATAATACAAGGACCACCGTCTCCATGCTGTTCCAATGAACCACAAATGCACGCATTCGTACGCCACACGAATAATAAAGCATTCGCCATTGTGTGTTTATTTATTTACCGAACACAGCCTCCTGTACGCAAGTCATAGCACCAAAGTCACGGCCAACACATTCCAAGGCCAACAAGTTCCATACAAGGAATTATCAACGAACATACGGCTCGCCGCAGATTCTATGCAGAATACTATGCACAAATACGCGAGCACAGTAAACAAATAATCATTTATAACAGCATCCACAAGACCTACTCCCTTCAGGACCAACCGAGTCTGATATGACTTAGACGGTCAGATGTCTTCTTTTGGAACTCAAGCACTTGGCAACGAAATAACATATTCGACTACGCTTCGTCTCGCTGAACGGCACGCAATACCCCGCTCCGAGACAATTCACTACGAGGCACTCGCATCGAGACGCTATTAAGTGAAATCTAGTCTACAAAACGTTCCAAGCCGAACCCATACATATTCTGACGATTAAACCCTGACAACACGCATTCCCACGATTCGGGACGCGCATCCAGGCAATTCTCAAGAATATTCACTTCGACNAATTCTCCCCCGGAACGCAGCGCGGCGGCCACGGAATTTGAAGATTCACGAGAGACGACACCACGGCCAAGCTTCACGTCAACCGCACGGACACAAGATTCCGCGGACCACCGCAGCCCAGCATCGAAGCTACGCTCACGCTGCATACGTGAAGAAACCAGTACGAACAATACGCAGTCGGTCGTTTGGCGTCACGTCTCCAAGACTGAATATGATTTAATAAAGTAGAATCCTTGGCGATCCTAGAATGATGTCTATATTGTGAGCTAAACTCAAAATATATTTTTCACTAGTCTCGAGCTCAACCAAACTCAAAGTACTTCCAAATATTAAGTCTTAGTGTGAGTCCATTTGGAGGGCGGCAGCATATTTTGGGGAACGCTGAAATATGGTGGCACAAAAACTTGTTTTTCATTTTAAAATTCTGTACTAGCTTCAACCCAAGGAAATATTAAACAAAATTATTATTTGCTCTTTAATGACGCTCGAGTCGTTTTTTACGACAAAATAAATATTCCTTGTTGTGGTCGTGATCGTCCCGAACACATCAAAGGATTTAAAATCTTACGACGTTGTGTTTTTTAAGGTTTGCTAAAAATTCGCCGAAAGTTCCTTTGCCTGAATACTAGAAATACGAGTATTATCAAAGAGNAGAGACAGCTCCTCAATAATATGTAGTATCAATCTACAAACTGTTCTAGGTAGCAAAACGGTATCCATTTGAAACAAACACCCGAAAAGAAGACTTCTAATGAGGAAATTTTGACTTGAAAGTTTGCTATAGGCGCAGTAAATAGTTTCTTTCTGCTACACTGACACCTAAGTTTACTGTTTCATGAAGCTTGAATAATATTTAGCAACGTAAATGGTCCAAACAGACGTAGAATACCCTTTTCGTAAACTGAAATGAAAGATATGATAATGATTAAATAAGTAGGATGACAACAAACGCACTGCAGATAAGAAAAAAAAATCAATTTATGTCTACAAAGAAATTGCATTGATACAACACTTTTACGATATGTACAAGACTTAGATGTCTCTATATGTGTTGAAATAATGTTCTGAATATTTATTTTACTTTAAAATTTCAAATTAAATACATCGAAGGACGACCCCATCAATTCCCGTCAAGGGCCCTGAGGCTGAGGTGGATTGAAAAATTTCTGCAAACTGCCTAGACAATAATAAAACGTTTGTTACGTGTTATAATATCAACATAACACAAACAAATTTGTATGTAATAACAATGAAAAATTGACTTAACAAGTACGTAATTTTATCGAACTATAGATTAATCGAATAATATTTTTCACAAATAGTAAGTGTTAAAATAATTCTAAAGTCGAGATTATATTTCTACCCGAAGGAGCACTTCCTTTCATTAATTTTGCCATTAATTAGACATCAGTAAGATACACAGTATCATGGGAAGTCACGAAAACAATGCTTTCAAAAACGTTCTCGAAAAGTATCGTTTCTTGCAGATTACTTTAATCTTGACTTTCTGCAAAAAGAAAAAAAACGCCAAGAAGACCTCTAATTGTTTTCCTTTTATTACTAATTACTGCATTTTTAATATTTTCTGAACTAGTTTTTTTCCTACTTCTCTAAATGAATTATCTAATTTCGCACACTTCCAGCTGAAAGAAAACACGCGGGATCGATATTTATTGTATATCCCCAAAATGGTTTCTTAAAAAGTTCCACAAAACAAAGATAAAAAACGAACTCTAAATCGTCTTTAAAAGGTGTAAAAAAATTCTGTAACGATGGAATGATTCAGTTGTAATTTCTGCTGACGAGGGTTCAATGTTGTGCAACAAATTCGTGAAAGACGCGCTTCAACATGCATTCTTCTGTTTTTTATCGTGCCCGATCGTCGTTTACTTATCAGCCATATTGACAATTAATGATAAACGGATTCACACTTAATCTTAATCTTTGGGAATACTTTCCCCATTCGGCTTCGGAAATTATACCTTGACCTTGTAGATATTTCCATTTCGTGACGAGACTAATCATACGTGAGATGTATTATTAGGAATATGAGAAAGTGATATCTGGTTCGTCAGCCGATATCATTAACATGTCAAACCTTAAACAACGCACAAACTCTTCTAAGGAGATCAGAGAACTTTTAATTTAGTGACAAAAACGTCGCAATTATATTAATTACCATTCTCCAAACTATTTTCCATTTGAAGGAGAAAATATCTGAAAAGAACGATTTTAATTAGGAAAATGGTGTGGAAATAGAAAAGCAGTGAGCTTCCAAGTTGGTTAGTTGGGTTTTGGTTAATCAAAAAAAAAAGAATTTCTTAAAAAATGACGTGTTATAAAAAATTAAAAAAAGGAGCACTTATTGAACATAGTTTCTGAGACGAATCGTGCACATACAAATATTGAATCTGATAAAGCTGCTTAATTTTATTATGGAAATAGCAGTTCTTTTTCAAGTCATCGCTCGACCCTAAACCGCCTGCCTGATTCAGGGTCTTGTCGAGTTTTGTATCAACCACGAAAGGGACATAATTCGGGGATGATCACTGTGCTGTGGATGCCCGAACTCAAAGGAAAATATTACCCTCCTATTTATTTGTGATAAGTGTGAAGAAAGAATGAGTGTAGAAAATTACGAATAAGATGAAATTAATAGGATGTTTAAAACGTATTTTGGCAATATATGTTAAAAATTCGTATTAGGGATATGATCAATGAAGAGTAACTCAGCTGTGGGATAGACGATATAGGAAAAGGAACAATGGCGGATGTATAGTGGCGGGATGTTAAGGGGACTATACCAGAACATTTAACAGATAAAATTGAAGATGATAAATGGTGTGCTTTGTAAAAGTGTTACCAGATATATGATTGTTATTATTTATAGTTATTAATATAATAATTGTAATTAATAATATGATTGTTAATCATAATACTAGAATGATAACTATTATAACATTTGTAGTTTTAATAACGTTTTATCAATCATTTTGGTTGATTTTTTTGAGATAGTAGTATGACGATACGGACTCTTTTGTAGAACTCTTTGAGGTGAACAATATTGCCATCCATAGTTGTGACCTATCTCTAACCGTTCAGGCAAAGTTAGCGAATATATCTCTTTTTTAGAAATTTTCGACATTTTTCGTCACACACCATTTCTATCTTTTTTATCACACGTTTTACAAGTAAAAATTGACCTATGTTCATAGTGCTCATCTAAACTGTTACCTTGAAAAATTTCATCTCGATCCGTTTATTCGTGATTAATTAGCAAACAGACAGACACACTACCACGTTACGCACTCCGTTTTAGTAAAGATAAGGATAATGAATACATTTTTTATATACAATGTGTTGTGTTGATATAATAACAATAATAATTTATTAGTCTCCAAGTGAGCAATGCTCGGTTGCAGATGGAAGAGAAATAAAATAATAAGAAGTTAATAAACAAACCATCAATATTTATAAAATACACGCACCAACGGGGAAAAATTATTAAAAAATTACTACACATAGTTACAATGAGAAAGAAATTAGATTAAAGAAATTAACTATCTACATGAGGGTCATATGTGTGTATATTCAGATACATACGCGGACACATTTTCGCTTACAAACAGTTACAGAAACACTGTCACACGTACAAACACGCTCAATATACTCAGACATATGACATTACTCCTCCTTAGCGTAAAAGTAATTGCTATAACATAAATAACAGAAAGAAATAACTATTAAAAATAAAACAGGGTGTCTGAAAACAATCATGTACTCTTTACTACTTTCACTCTAAGCATTATCCATACCCTTAGACTCCAATCACCTCACTACACTTCACCGCATAGCAGTCATCTCTTTTATAGGAATGTATGGGCGCAAAGCACAGGAAATACATTATCTCGTTGCTCGAATACCCCTAGCGTGAAATACCTGGCACATTTGAATGTGTGCAATTTTGAACAGGTATTGGAAACATTGCACTCGTCAAGAAACACATAGTTCTTAAACTGTTCGTCTCCTATTTCTTGTGTTTGCGCGTCACTTGTGTTCATATATTTGTATACAATAAATAATTGTTACAATGTCCTCGACCAACCCATTGGCGGGGATTAGTGGGGCGTTGGCGGTTTGGGAAGCACTCCCCCCTTTTTAAGGGAAAATAAAAATTTCATTTCAACCGACTAAATATAGGAATTATTTTAAAAAAATACACCATTCCTGTTGTGGTAAGCACCAATTCTATTTCCTTTTATTTATTTCATTATTTAAGTCATACTTAGTGGAATTATGCAGAAAATGTCATGTCGGAGATAGAATGCGCTGTGGTAGAGAGGCAGGATTCCGTTGCCTAGGACTAACAAAGAATCTGTTCTAATGAAAGTGAACTATTTGGAATCGGATTAAAATTATGGATGAAATTATTCCAATGTTCTAAGCTAGCAATTACTGCAAAGTATGGATAATATTTGTAATTTACAAAACTTGAAAAACAATTAAAATTGCCTGGTAATCACGATATGAGAATCTTTACTAGTGGCTGCGATTAGATACAAAATTCAATTCAACAATCTACACGTGGAAATTATAAAAAATTACACCATCATTGATGTGGTAATCACCAATTGTCTTTTATTGATTTATTTCATTATTATAATCATACTTCGTGGAAGTATGCGGAAAATGTCGTGTTAACGAAAATTGTCATCCTCCTCCCCACAATTTTGATTCCTAATCACTCCTACTAATCTTCACTCGCGTGACTGTTGACTAAGAAGCTTAGTGATGAGTCCGCCAGAGATCAATTGCGTTCGTTACGTGAGGCATCTTAGTGACCGAATCGTAGAAGCAAAATTATATAAAGGCTGAGAAGAACAATGTTTTCAAGTACAGACCCTAAAAGTGAGACGAACACAAAAGAATTAAGCGTTTTGTTAATGATGCTTTCTGTGTAAAGAGTATTTATAAACCTTCTTCCGGAGGGATATTAAAATATTTCATAATTTCATATATGTTAGCAACAATTCTGCAAACTAAATTCATATTCGTAGGTCTTCTTCGTGGTATTTAATTTACATGTAAGTACAGAAAAATGGAACCTAACAAATAAATTTAGAATAATATATTTAGGACCCCGGCCAACTTCCGGCAAAATTAGTTTTAAAAATTGAGACCATTTAACAGGTGTGTTAATCCCCCTTCTCTTGGGTAAACTAGTATTTCTATCCTCGTTACCAATTTGTGTTTGATTGTTTATGTAAATTTTGTATGTCATGGAATTTTTGAAATATTTGCATGTTTTAAAATATTGAATGTCTCGTAATGATTCTATTAAGTTTTTATTTTTTAAATCCCGCGCAGTTCTGCTATTATTGGAATAAAATAATCGTTTACTGAAACAAGCAGAGACCAGATCTCTTTCTCCGCCTTCGAGTACAAAACGTAATACAAACGATACATAGAAAGATCAAAATCATCGATAATACAATTCAAATATTTATTCTGATATATTTGGGAACCGCCCATAAATAAATAAAAGAAATAAACAAACTTCATTGACAGAGAGCAGTTGCAAAGTAATGACGAAGAGTGGACTAATAAACCAGTTAATCTCCGGAATCAAGGATTATTAATTCCGATCAAAGGCCCAAGGTATTTAATAAAGACGTACCGTAATCCATATATTATTTCAATACGAATTGTAGATGTAGTGAGTAGTGAAATTCGAGATTAATATTAACAAAAGTATTTATCACATAAACTAAATTACGCGTCTTATCCTACGTTACGGTGGAGTATGGGGGAGATAGCGATGGTGTTACGTAATGCTACGTTCTATGGGGTGATTTTGAACCTTAAGTGGGATCGCTGTTATTTATGTAATATGTCGTCCTATGAGAGAACAGAGTAATGAGAAATGAACAATTACGGCACCATATAACAATTTTTTGAACGAAAAGTACAAAGAAATTTCCTAATGGGATGGAGAGGACTAGTATTAGTATTGGGAAATGGGGTAAGACGCATCGTTACAAGCGTTTGGTTTTTGTGGAAAGGAAGGGGGTGTTAAATAAGGAAAAAATGGTAATTTTTGAGTGTTAAATAAGTAAAAAATGGTTTTTATCTGTACCGTAGCACTTTGTTTTAAATTAATAATCTCGGTATTTTTACCTTTTAAGTGTCCAGGAAGACCAGCAACGATTTACTTCCTTCCAACTGCATAATAAATATAAGATATAAAATATGAACAAATAGAAATACGAAATAGCACTCTTTTCATAAACGTTTTTATTAACAAAATTTAATTTCTATTTTTTTAAATGCAAATAAAATCAAAGCACTTTTTCGAGTCATTAAAATAAATACATAAAACACGCAGAGCGTATTTGACTAACATTTAGACAACTAAAAAAACTATTTGTTTACAAGAGTGCAACTGTTTCAGAATAGTCGGACACTCCATCAGTTAAGGAAGTATTCTCACTTTCTACCGAACCAGTGATATAGTTTCACAGCGCGGAAACTTCCTTTAGTATGTGGCTTCCAACGCTTAAAAAAATAGTATTTTAATTAAAATTGCTTGTTTCGAGATTTATTGACACAATGGTGACACATAGAATTATTATGTACATATTTTGAGAAAAAAAACGTCACAAATGCGTTTGATCACGTGGAGGACAACAAAATTATTTACTTTCTTGAAGAAAGCAATTAACATCCAATCGATTCCTATCAAGAACCGCAGAGGCTGATTTATCAATGTTGCGATACATTGCGATCTTAGAATGAGATCTCTTACATTGCAAAAGAAAATATGTTAGTTACTTTTTATAATATCAATAGAGCATCAACAGATTTATATTTAATAGTATTCTAAGAAAATTTGATTATATTACTTGTTTGTTAAACTTTTTTTACATTGCAAAAAACTTCATTTGTGAGTGTCTCATCCAAAAACTGAATGAACAGACGCGCATGAAACTTTCTCGTCGCGTCCTGAAGAGATGGCAACAGGATCTATAGTACTCGCGGTGAAAGAAAGGAAACGAGTAGTGACCAATGGAGCGGAAGCGCGGCGTTTTCTTAAGTCCACCTGTGACAAAGTTAAATTCAGACAGTGTCAGAATGGACAAACATTAGTGATTAAGAACTCTGTTCGGCACAGTTAACTTATAGATTAATGTCGGTTCTACGAATCGGTTCATGTAAAAAGAGAGAGTCGGCAATCTCGGAATGCAAATAGGCACCTCGGCTTACACGTGACCTTTAGCCTTTTACCTCATTACTCTTCTTTCGCTGCGAGCACAGAATATATCCTTTTGGTACGAGTTCACCGTTTGTAGGAGATAGAAGAACACGCTTGGCTGTTGTATTACATGTTTATTATTTCCCACAACATATTATGAAAATATACACACAATACCACACAATATATAACTATAAATACTCTAAAAAGGTACTTTATTACGACGTTTATGATAAACTTCGCCATTTTTATACATTTTAAACCGTTTTACAAATATATTTATCCGGTTTAGTGGAATAAGTATATAATTGTAGCTTTGCAAATATACTACAATTCCTCATGATGATTGATATCACTGTCGTCGTCTTTCTCGATGGATTTACGAATTTGCATGTCAACTTCCATAATCCACTCCATGAAGCTGGAGACACGTGTGGATCCAGATACAAATTGGGTTTTCCATATTTTGGGTCCCCATGACACGATCCCTATGAGCGTGTCTCCCTGGACAAGAGGGCCCCCAGAGTCACCCTGAATTACAGATAAATAAATAAATAAATAATTTAATTAAGAGTCAAAAAAGCAGTACAAACTGCGTATGACTACGTGGAGGACAATAAACTAATTTACATTCCGGAAGCAAGCAAGAGTCCATACAATCAATTCCGATCATCGACTCTAATGCAAAAACGCATTGAAAAATTCCTTGATATGATAAATAATTAGCTACGTGTTATAATACTAATAGAATGTCAACATGCGAAATTTAACACAAAAAATTATTTCATATGTATGAATTATTATGGAACAATAGATTATTCTCAATATAGTACATATAAACAATAAGAATTGAAATAACAATAAATTCACGATGTATTGATTTAATAGACGCGCAACTAATAGCCACTACTAGTGACCTACGGAATAAAATTTGGGCTGCTATTTCAATTCCCTTTTTAATATCTCAATAGAGATGAATCCAGGAATTGCTTTTGGATTTCCTACCATACATAAATCGATCAATGTTATTATCACATTTTATAAGAACACCGATAAAACATTTCCATTACTAATTTGTTGTGCTAGTAAAGTTCCATTATTACAATTGCAAATTAATTTTAATTTTATTTATAAATTTCTCTTTTTCGATAATCATTCTATTTAAATTTAAACAAAGTAATTTTCTATGGATCAAGTGGATCGGAATCTTTATGGAGTACGAGTATACTAGAAATAGTGAAATTCCACAGCCCTTCACTCGGTTACCCATATTGGATGAAAATTTATAATACAAAGTAAGTCAAATTTTTTCTATGAATAATGTTTTCGCCCATCGTCCATAAGAGTAATGATATTTATTCCTCGCGTAATGTTGCCAGGACATTCAAATTTCTGAAAACTTAAATCTATCGCCAATATCGGTCATCAATTCAATGCACTTGCTCTTCTAGTGTTGTTCTGTTCTTTCTGCATCGAGTGTGTGGAACGAAAATTGCCTTGTGTCTTAGTATGTTGTATTGTTATCAAATTGTATTTCTTTACGGGAAATAGTCGCTTTTGTGACTACAATAATTATTTATTTGAGTATAAGTTGAATTCGTCAAAGTTGGCAATTCGTGTTAGGCAGCCTTACCGCATAATTTTCGCCAAAGTATAGTATAGAATCAATACTTACACGACCTGTTCCGTTGACTACGTTGAGCGTGCAAAGCATCGTTTCTGTCACATTAAATGCATATTCTTTTTCAATCACCGCAACACACAGTGTACGAAAAGTGTATTCTACGTCTTCGTAGACCATTTACTCTCCTAAATTATATTCAATATTCATGAAACAGTAAACTTTTGTGTAAGTGTATCAGACATAAATTATTTTATTGCGTCAAAACCAAACTTTCAAGTGAAATACTTCTTACTGATACGTACTGTATACTACATGTAATTTACATACGGAAAATGTAAGCAAAATTGTTGAAGCCGTATTTGAGATACATTCAAAAGAGAACTTTGAATTCGTATGAAGTACCTTATGTTTGAAAGTAAAAAAAATTATATTGAGCACGTACATTTACAACAAGCAAATTCTACCGTGAATACGAAATGCGAATAAAATTGAATCATCCATATACTCAGAAACGCTGCGCACAGACGGATAGACGACATAACCTCAATTTTGAGTACCCGAGTGTGAAACATAAGTGAAATAATGAGCTTTAGAACGTAAAAGTTTAGTTCAGTTTGCTTGATTGTTATTTAGATATCATAGGAGGAAGGACAGAGAGTTATTCCTTTTCTAATCATTTTTTCGTAACCCAAAAATGTCTGATATGGAATTTGAGAATACTCTTTCTTGCCATTAAGCAAAATAAATTTTGTTAGAATTTATTACGACCGGAGTGAAAGATGTGTTTGGAAACACACTGTTTGGTCGCAATAGCAACCAACAGCATCTACTAACACCGTCTGTTCAAAAAAATGCCATCCACAAATGGACTGAACAAGCAAATCACTGAATTCAAAGAATATTTGCTTGTACCAATGATTGACGTGTAGACATCGGAAGCAGAACATCTTTTTCTTTAATTCGTGTTATTCATACATGTTGCGTAAGTATTGTGTTATTAAAAGACTATAAAAAAACAAGGCACTGATGGATGTTAATAATTATTTTTCCCAAATGGAAGGATTGCATTCGACATAATTGTACAAATCTTAAACTTCTTTTCCTATTCCAGTCGGCAGAAATGTTGTCCGTTGTTGTAAAAACAAAGAAAATAGAATAAACAAGGAAAAATAAAGTAATTAATAAAACAAATACAGAGAAAAAGTTCATCCACATTGACAAATACACAAATATGCAATGCCGAGTGAACAGTTGGCATGAGAAAAATCGAGAATCAATAAGTATATTGTGGCTCATCTCTTATTATTTGACACACAAGTAACAAAATCAGTGTTACCACACGACGGCGGCTGCTTGTAAAACTAATACGCTTGTAAGATCTAAACTATTTGTCTTAATTTGAGGATTTAATGGCAGCTTGCATCCTTTTAAATGCGCAAAGCAGAATGCAGTCAATTGGATTAGGATTTTTTCCCACATCTTTAAATTACGAATAATTTAGGTTAATCTATGCAGATAGACATGCGCTGTCGCGGACTTTATTGTAAAACTTTTTGAGGCGAACAATATAGTAATTCATAGTTTTCACCTACCTCTAACCGTTTAGGAAGCATAAGCGGAAATACGTCTCTGAAGATTATTACCCTCCTCCCCTGTCTTGATTGCCTATTGTCGTTATAGTCTATTACTTGTAATACGTAAGGCCAGAAATTTATTGCCAGAGAACGTATCTATGAATTGATAACAAGAATAATGTTAAACGAATGAATGGTATAGGAGCGCATTTAGGACATACAAACATTTATTTT
The DNA here is from genome assembly GCA_002313205.1 of Laupala kohalensis. Taxonomy (NCBI): domain Eukaryota; kingdom Metazoa; phylum Arthropoda; class Insecta; order Orthoptera; family Trigonidiidae; genus Laupala; species Laupala kohalensis. Next base: position 90,891 of record NNCF01132535.1, on the reverse strand, counting down.
TATTCATAAGGATATGTATAGCTTTCAAAAGCTCTCTTTCTTTACCTTGTTCGGAGTTTCGTCCTCCTATGACCAACGATTTGGGGTCAGCGTGGTCAGATGACGAATCTGCATCTACAACAAGTACAAGCATGTTACATTCTCTTCATGATCAAATACGTGACTTCCCAGAAGGTAATTTTGACCCGATATTTGCAATTAATGTTCATACTAATTCTACCTTAAGTGCCAGAAACAGACGAGATCGACAGACCTGTCACATCAGGAAGGCAAATCCTCTACAAAGGAGGAATTTCTTTCTAAATTGACGTCATGGTGTTCCTTCCGGTGGCGCGAAGAAATTTTTCCATAGGCCAAAATAACAATTAAAACTATTGTGATTATTAATCGAGAATTTTTACTGCACACTATATCTGATATTCATTTTGGAATATTTTGGAATATTCGCTAACAGTGCGAATGAGATTTTTTTAAAAGTTTAGTAATATTATATTCGACACACCCCTAGGGCCCTCGACCGAAATTGATGGGATGGTCCCTTGCTTCTCACCGGAGAGAAACATAGTTTATTGTCCTTTACGTGGTCATATTTGGTATGCAACTGCTTTTTTGCCACAAAAATTAACTTTTAATTTCATATAATGGTTTCCTCATTTCTATTTGGCCAGCGTGTTGGCAGATGACGTGGTCCGTCTCGAGATATTTCCTCACGAGTTGCACTAACTGCAACAGAGAAAGACATTTATATCATTACAAACTAGTTCTGCCAAGACCTTTGCACATACATTCTCATATACGTTTCTCCGTCTGCAGCATAGAGGGAGAAACAATTCTTTAGTGAAAGGGTCATTTGTGGCGTCGTCCTCTATATTTTGGTCGTCCTTTAGTGCTTTTGTCATCATGCTCAAAGTCGCTAGATGAACTTATAACTGTTATTTGAAATTTGAAAGAAAAATAAATATTCAGAATATTATTTTAAAACATATAGCGAAATATCAGTCTTTTAAATATCGTAAATGTGTTATGAAAAAACTTTGAAGACAGAAAATGTTTAACTGTTTACTCTTCTCTGAATGTATTTTAATTTTATTTACAGTTACCCATTTGTGAATTTCATTAAGGTCTCGTTGCAAAGTTATCCTGTCTTATTTCGAGTTGTTTATTGTTTGGTGAATTATACAGTCAACCGCGAATAATGTAAGATTTGAACTTATTTTCTCAGGCAAGTCGTTGATAAATGCTGTAACTAGTACAGGACAGGGAATGCTGCCTTGTGACATCTACTTCTTCGGAAAATATTTACGAAACCTTAACCATTTGCTTCCGATTATGTAGAAATTCACGGATCCTCTCTACTGCTCTTCTAACTATGCCAGTATCTGATATTTTCTGAATTAATAGATTATAAGGTACAATGAAGAAAAGAGATGGAACATTTTTAATAATTGAAAAGGAGTTAATTTATTATTGGCGTGCTTGCGAAAGACATGGACTATTACAATTTAAAAATAAGTTTAAAGATTATTGTATACTTCATAATATTAAGTGAATTAAAAAAATAAACTGCAAGATAAGTCCCAATGGAAATTTTATGACAACTCAAATGACGACGAAGCAAGATGCAGATTGTGATTCTAGCGTTTAACGTCATCAGGAAAAATACATTCTTTTGAGATCGTAAAGTGTAATCATGAAAGAGTAATCGAAAATCATGAAAGCAATATAGCGAACAGCGAAACTGACGCAGATAAACCATGTTTCTTGCAAAATACGAGAATTCAAATAAAATTAATTATTTATACTTATCGCTAATATTAAATTTAGTTATAAAAAATTATCTTAGTTCATTCGTAATGATACTACTCGTCCGATGTCATTCACTTTCGGAAACGGAATATTTTAAAAAATATATAAACATTTGAATAGGTATTTATCAGCCAATACATATCCGATATATATTCGCTATCAAAGGACTTTTCGCAAAATATTAGTATTTCAATCTCTCTTACAAGTGGACATTATTCAAATCGCTCTTGGGAACAGACCTATCTATTTAATAGATATTAATTTAATTAAAATCATTATTTATAGGGAGATACCGATCCGATATTGACTATGTATATTGCAGTGCGAGGACCGTATATTCAAAATGCTATTTATGATACATTTACTGAAGTGCTCGATATTGAGTAGTATCGATACTTATAGGTTGATAATCCAGGCGTGTCGATAATGTTGTACCGATTTCGGTACCGAAACTCTAGGTCGATACTTGGAACCCAACATGAAATATAATTTTAGATGATTTTCCGCAGATTTTTTTGCTTTCGCAGAAAGTTTAATATATTTCCAGTTTAAATTTTTTCTCAAATCTTTATCGGTATTCACAGAGAATGTTATCCATTAATGTTAGAGGTAACGTTAGTATTGTTGTTAACCATTAATCTCTTATTTTACTGATGTAAAAAAAAAATATTAGAAAACTCTAGTTTCTTATTCACACTTTTAGGACCATTCACACCTTAGAGACATCATGCACCTCATGTTGTCTGAAGGGTACACAATGCTATTGGAAATACGAGTAATCATTACAGAATACACCACAACATCGGGTTTTTTACATTTTTTTTCGTTTTCCTTCACATTCCCCCCGTCCGCTCTAATAATAGAGTTCTTTTATTTCAATATAAGTGATCAATTATTTTTATCCACAAACGTATTTCCAACCCCATGCAAGGGGTGCTTGTGGTGTGTTTGTTTCATTAGGGCTGAGTTGAGGTTTACACCATATCAGCGTTTCACTATTAACTCAGCGACGTCGCAAATTGTGGATTCGTCACTAAAAAGTCTTCTAGATTTTGTATCAAAAAATTACATTCTCTCAGTCGATCAACACGGTTTTGGGAAATCGTTTTCCACTACAAGCGCCATTTTTTCTTTCCTAAACGATGTTACCACATCTCTTGAGCGAGGAAAAGTTCCTAAGGGTGTTTTTCTTGACTTATCCCAAGCATTCGATGTCATCGAATGACATGTCATGTGAACGACATGTCATCTTCTACATCAGATTCCAAAATGGTTCTTTTTGCTGATGATACTTATTTACCAAGCAAACACGCCAACGTGAAAAAAGGACACTAGAATCGAAAAACGACAATTTTGTTTCGAAGTCCATGAAATGTTTGTTCCTTTGTCTCATTATTTCAATTTAAACGTGATAAAATGTTTTAATATTTTTAAAACTGGTTTTTGTTTTTTCTTAGTTGATTTAATAATTTCAGTATACTTCAGAGATGAGGAACACAAACTTATGCAAGAAGAAATGCCAATGATGAGAGAGGGGCACTAAAACGTTTTCGTGATAAATGTAAGTGCTACTTAATGGAATCACGCCAGACACGATTACAACATGGTTGAAATTGTTCAAATTTAAAACTACTCACCCCAACACGGAACGAAGACACAGACCAACACAATTATTACTTTCACATCCATCTTCATCTGTGTGAAGAGTGATGACAATGAGAAATGAATAAAACAGATGCAGAGAGGAAAGAAAGTAATGTAATGAAGTAAGGAAGAAGAGCTCTTTATATATAAAAAGCGTGTCTTTTATCTTATAATATCTTATCAGTTTCTTTAATGCTGGTGATACAAGATGAGATTGCGATTAAAGGATTTAAGACACTGTATGGAAAGACGCTTGCACAACAGAAGAAGAAAATGACATTTAAAAGTTTTTCTCTCCACGACACAAATAGTGCGCGTAGTCAAAAGAGAACATGCGAACAAACGTTTATACCAGATATGTTCCCGCACAGAACAATCACCTCTCAAATCTTATGGTATTTTTCCAGATTATTGTGCCAGGTATTAAACTTTTAATGAAATAATTGCAGTGTTGTAATTTGAATAGTTACATATCTAATGTTAAAAGAAAAAAAGACACTAGAATCAAAAAACGACAATTTTGTTTCGAAGATCATGAAACGTTTGTTCCTTTGTCTCATTATTTTAATTTAAGTGTGATAAAATATTTTAGTATTTTTAAAACTAGATTTTGTGTTTTCTTACTAGATTTAAAATCCAGAGAGTATTGATTAATGACTTGCATTGTTTTGCCATTGAGTCACTCCGGGATCAATTCTCGGTAGGACAGAAGAAATTTTTTGATTTTCACATTAATGTCCCAGTTCATGCAGGTGTGACATTTGAAACGGAAACCCTGCTTCTTTTAATCACCTCCTTCTGCTCCTAGTTTTAATAACTCTAACTATTACTAACTACTACTCCTAACACCTGCACGCGGGCAAAGTTGTTGGTAAACCCAACTCACCGGCCTATTTGTACAAGATTCAATAGCACACTTCATTTTCCATTCATAAATACTACAATACTCTGTTAGCAAGTGAATCTTTCGGAGGAAAGGTTACAAGCANGCACGCGGGCAATGTTGTTGGTAAACCCAACTCACCGGCCTATTTGTACAAGATTCAATAGCACACTTCATTTCCCATTCATAAATACTATAATACTCTGTTAGAAAGTAAATCTTTCGGAGGAAAGGTTACAAAAAGGAAAACAATACATTGTTTTTCAACGTTTCCCACACATTATTTCAAATAGTGATACAAAAGAAATCTTTTATTTGCTTAATATTTCCTACTATTCATAATCGAATATGTCAATTCTAAAGCAAATTAACATTTTCAAGTCGTGTTGCTCATACTTGGCAACAATGCAGTTCATAATTTCTTCTCGTCTATAGTGGTCTTCGTAGGGTCACTTGTTCACTTGTACCCAGTGTTGGCAATTTGTACGGCATGGCTTGGAAATAAAAGGTCGGCTATGTTTCAATTCCAATTACTGCTGGCCGTTCTCCTGGATCCAGTCCACGAACGCCGATACTCGGGTGAAGACGGAAGGAGCGTTGACTGATCCGCATGGAATATATCCCCATGAGACGATGCCAATCACGGTTCCATTCTGCGCCAACGGGCCACCGGAATCACCCTGAACAGAAGACAGGGTGCATCAACATGTCACCAGTACACAGCCTTCTCCCTCTGTTGACGCTGGTGCAACTCCCGATTGATCCAAGTAAAGACATAAAGTCACGTAACTTTACCGAACATTATGCAATATGGCTGCCTAATTTGAATTGCCAACTTATGCAAAAACAAGTTACATCTGAATAAGTAAGAATACTAGTTAAAAAAGCGACTATTTGCTGTAAATAAATACTAGTTAATAACACAACAAACTAACCAGACACAAAGTAATACTCATACAACACGCTCGACGCAGAAAGATCTAAATGGCGCTACAAGAACAAGTAAATTGAATTGATGACCGAAGTTTGCGATAAATTAAAGTTTAAAGAAATTCGAAAGTAAAGCCAACATAACCGACGTACACTTATCTTTCCCCGTATGGTCCATGGCGAAGTAGGAGAGTTGGGGAATCTTAGTTTGTGGAGTTATTAATTTGTTCTCTTTTTTACAACAATAAGTCGTTTTTGTGACTACTAACAATATTCATACGGAAATTACTAACATTCTTAGCAGTTGGCGTTTCGTGTTAGTCACTCATATTGCATTATTTTAGGTAAAATTAACTAAGACTATGAGTATACGTTATGGAGGGGAGATGGGTGATTTAGCGTTAAGCCTAGGTAACACTCTTGGCGATGATTGCCAAGTACCTTCCAAAGTTGATTATTGACCGTATCGCCTTTGGCAATGATAGTCAAATATTTGATGCTGGACGGTATTGGAAGGCTGGTCGATGCGAACTACAAGAACCTCATAGCCCCGAGTCAAAGAAAAAGGAACCGCCTTCCTTGTCTACTGTTCGTCAATTTGGCTTAACATTCGTCGAAAAACGCCAAATAGTGCTCGTAAACTATATTGTAATTCAATCAAGTTTGCATGTAAGCAAATATTTGGGGATGTAATACGAGTAATAACTATACAATTATAACAGTTATATAAGCATCGAAAATATTTATAATTTTTTTATTTTAGTTACACCCTTGTCTTTTTTAACCTAACTTTGTAGTATGATGCGTGTGTTTAAGCTATTTCTTTCGCTATTAAATTTTGTTTTTACATTAGATGGTATAAAATATATAGGACATATATCTATATATTATTAAAACCAATTTCTGTTACAATAAATCTCCGAAAATCGTTCCAATATTGCTGAACAACAGTTGAAGGTTAAAACGAATTTCACAAACATCGATTGAATAAAAACTGAAACAAATAGGGGAGAGTAATGGCTCCTCGTTTTTTAAACAATATGAATCCTAGTATGAGCAAATTTAACGGAGACGATACAAGTAACTTATAGTTTTCGTTTGAAGTATTTTAAAAGTTATAATTGCAAGTATTTTCCGATGACTCTTTGGCAACGCTTGCCGTGTGTGTGACCAAGGCTTTACCTTATGCATTACTCACTGAGCTAGCAGAAAAGCCTCCGTTCAGAGGTCCAGTGCAGACGTTGGTTGTAGCGAGTGGGGCTTCGTTCCCGACAGCGACATTGCATTCGTCAATGGGCATGATGGGCACGAGCGCCGTCTGCAGCACGGTGGGCATGGAGGGCAGCCGCGAGGAGGACACAGAGCCCCACCCCGAGCGGATGGCATGACCTCGAGGGATGGAGCCAGGGGTGGGCAACGCAATGGGGCCCACGCGAAAGTTTTTGGTCAAGGAGGATCGGAGAATCAGCACAGCGACGTCGTTGGGAGCCAATCCTCTGCCAAGAGACAAAGACAATGCTTATGTTCAGTGGCGGATGTAGATTCTAATCAAGGGGAGGAGGAGAGAACTGGGAATATTTTTCTTTAAAAAATATAGGTTTACAACACAAATTTTATAAACATAGTCTTAAAATAACGTGTAGCAAATAAACAAATAAATAATTAACCATCTGGTGTTTTTAATAACAATTACTCTTTGAATTTGTTTAGGTGGAATTATTATTTCATTAATCTGTTATTATTAATTTCATTAATCAGGATGATTATGTTTATTTATCTGATATTAGTAACAACAATTCTATTATTTATAATAATAAGAATTATAACTAACAACAATTATAATTCTGGTAACTTACAAAGTTTGCCATCTATCAATTTTATTTTATCTATTGAGAGGTCAGGTCCAATCTTCTTTAGTCCACTTAGACATCCACCCCCACAGATATCCCTCTGCTCATGTAAAACGATATTCTTACTAAGGATATTATATCTTGAGTTTGGGTTTGAATGACTACACCTTACAATTAGATCTTCTGCACCGTGCTTAACCAGATATCAAGGCTTTTTTTATAAAAATGATATTTACAATAATAGTAAACTAAAGACGTATTAAAAAATAACACTGAGATAACATTATGCATAAACAGAGTTATCATATTCACTAGATATGTGACTAAACCTGTTCACCACCTACCATCTCTACAACCACTTGTCACAAAACATGTACAACCTTACAAGGTGCATCCATTCCAAGGTGTTTGTGCTACGTACGACAACCAACATGATCAGTAACAATCTCATAAAACACAATAAATAACAAATAAATTATTTAAGAATTCATTATTGCATTATCGTTGAGATCAGTATAAATTTGTATGCTCCCTCCACTTGTAATGACAATGCGTATTGTTGTATGGTTAGTTTTAGCACTAACCCTGAAGATGCTTTAGAATAAAGGCGAAACGTCGGCATGAGCTTAATGTGGTTTCCGAAAAAAATCCGACCAAATCCACAATATTTATCTCCAATTTTTTACTTATTAGTCAAAAGGTTTTGCCGTCATTATTGCTGAAAAAAGAAATTATATCTAATCAACAATTTTATTTAATTATTCATTTATTTGTTTGTTTGTTTATTTATTCTTATATCTATGTACATTTCTTTTCTCATAAAATTTATGTTTACCAACTAATTTAAAGAATTAGTTTTTTGTCCTCTACGTGCATATAACTGGCTTATTAAAAATAAAGTTTATAACAAAGCTCTTGATTTGTACACTAAAGATTACTTAATAAAGTAGAATCCTTGGCTATCCTAGAATGATGTCTATATTGTGAGCTAAACGCAAGAAATTTTATACTATTCTCAAGTTCAACTAAACTCAAAGTACTTACAAATATTAAGACAGTGTGAATCCATTTGGGCGGCGGCAGCAAATTTTGGGGAACGCTGAAAGATGGTGGCACAAAAACTTGTTTTTCATTTTAAAATTCTACACTAACTTCAACCAAGGAAATATTAAACAAAATTATTATTTGCTCTTTAATGACGCTCGAGTCGTTTTTTACGACAAAATAAATATTCCTTGTTGTGGTCGTGAAATACGAGTTTTATCAAAGGGATCAGGTGCTTTGGAAGGTTCTACTTTGTGCGTATATATACTCCTCAATAATATGTAGTATCATTCTACAAACTGCTCTTGGTAGCAAAACGGTATCCATTTGAAACAAAAACCCGAAAAGAAGACTTCTAATAAGGAAAATATGACTTGAAAGTTTGGTATGGACGCAGTAAATAGATTCTTTCTGCTATACTGACACCTAAGATTACTGTTTCATGAAGTTTGAATAATATTTAGAGACGTAAATTATCCAAACAGACGTAGAATACCCTTTTTGTAAACTGAAATGAAAGATACGATAATGATTGAATAAGTAGGATGACAGCAAATGCACTGCAGATTAGAAAAAAAAACAATTTCTGTCTACAATGAAATTGCATTGATACAACACGTTTACGACATGTACAAGACTTAGATGTCTCTATATGTGTTGCAATAATATTCTCAATATTTATTTTACTTTAAAATTTCAAGTTAAATTCATGGAAGAACGACCCCATCATTTCCCGTCAAGGGCTCTGAGGCAGAGGCGGATTGAAAAATTTCTGCAAACTGCCTAGACAATAATAAAAATTTTGTTACGTGTTATGATATCAACTCAACCCAAACAAATTTGTATGTAATAACAATAAAAAATTGACTTAACAAGTACGTAATATTATCGAACTATAGATTAATCGAATAAATTTCTCACAAATCGTAACTGTTAAAATAATTCTAAAGTCGTGTTTATATTGCCTCAGATAAGTACCTCCATGCAAGAACCTGTATATAAAATCCGTTTCTACCCGAAGGAGCTCTTCGTTTCATTAATTTTGCCATTAATTAGACATCAGTAAGATACACAGTATCATGGGAAGTCACGAAAACAATGCTTTCAAAAACGTTGTCGAAAAGTATCATTTCTTGAAGATTACTTTAATCTTGACTTTTTGCAACCAAAAAAAAAAACGCCAAGAAGACCTCTAATTGTTTTCCTTTTATTAGTAATTACTACATTGTAAATATTTTCTAAACTAGTTTTTTTCCTACTTCTCTAAATGAACGTTCATTTTTTGAAATTATGATCTTAATCTATGTGAATACGTTCCTCATTCGGCTTAGGGAATGATACCTTGACCTTGTAGAATCTTCCATTTTGTGACAAGACTAATCCTACGTGAGATGTATTATCAGGAATATGAGAAAGTGTTATCTGGTTCGTCAGCCGATATCAGTAACATGTCAAACCTTAAACGACGCACAAACTTTTCTAAAGAGATCTGAGAACTTTTAATTTAGTGACAAAAACGACGCAATTATATTAATTACCATTCTCCAAACTATTTTCCATTTGAAGGAGAAAATATCTGAAAAGAACGATTTTAATAAGGAAAATGGTGTGGAAATAGAAAAGCAGAGAGCTTCCAAGTTGGTTAGTTGGGTTTTGCTTAATCCACAGGAAATAGAATTTCGTAAAAAAAAACGTGTTATAAAAAATTGAAAAAAAAGAGCACTTATTGAACACAGTTTCGAGACGAATCATACACATGCCAATATTGAATTTGATAATTCTGCTTAATTTTATTTTGGAAATAGCAGTTCTTTTTCAAGACATCGCTCGACCCTAAACCGCCTGCCTGATTCAGTGTGTTGTCGAGTTTTGTGTCAACCACTAAAGAGACATAAATCGGTGATGATCACTGTGCTGTGCATGCCCGAACTCAAAGGAAAATATTACCCTCCTATTTATTTGTGATAAGTGTGAAGAAAGAACGAGTGTAGAAAATTACGAATAAGATGAAATTAATAGGATGTTTAAAACATATTTCGGCAAAATATGTTAGAAATTGGTATGTTAAGGGATATGATCAAGGAAGGCTAACTCAGCTGTGGGATAGACGTGCGCCCCTTATAGTAAAAGGAACAATGGCGGATGTATAGGGGTGGGAGGTTAAGGGGACTAAATCCGAACTCTTAACAGATAAAATTGAAGATGGTAAATGGCGTGCTTTGTAAAAGTGTTACCAGATATATGTTTGTTATAATTTATAGTTATTAATAAAATAATTGTATTTAATAATATGATTGTTCTTCATAATACTAGAATGTTAATTATTTTAACACTTCTAGTTTTAATAACGTTTTATCAACCATTTTGGTTAATTTTTTTGAGATAGAAATATGACGTTGCGGACACTTTTGTAGAACTCTTTGAGGTGAACAATATTGCCATCCATAGTTGTCACCTATCTCTAACCGTTTAGGCAGCTGAAGCGAATATATCTCTTTTTTTAGAAATTTTCGACATTAATCGTCAAACATCATTTCTATGTTTCTTATCACACGTTTCACAAATATAAATTGACCTATGTTCATCGAGCTCATCTAAACTGTCACGTTGCCAAATTTCATCTCGATCCGATTATTCGTGATTAATTAGCAGACAGACAGACACACAGACACACTGCCGCGTTACGCACTTCGTTTTAGTAAAGATGATGATAATAAATACATTTTTTTGTATACGATGTGTTGTGTTGATATAATAATAATAATAATTTATTAGTCTGCTAGTGAGCAATGCTCGGTGGCAGATGGAAAAGAAATAAAATAATACGACGTTAAAGAACAAACCATCAATATCTATAAAATACGCGCACAAACGGGGAAAAATGATACAAAAATTACTATACATAGTTACAAAGAGAAAGAAATTAGATTTAGGACATATTAACTATCTACATGAGGGTCATATGTGTGTGTATTCACATACATATGCAGACACATTTTCGCTTTCAAACAGTTACAGTAACACACTCTTACGTACAAACACGCTTCAATATTCACACATATGTCATTAGTCCTTTTATAACCTTATCGTAAAAGTTATTCCTATAACAAATAAAAGAAATTAATAAGTATAAAAATTAAATAGAAAATAGGGTTGCCGAAAACTATCATGTTTACTTTACTACTTTTTCACTGAGAGCATTATCTATACCCTTAGACTACAATCACCTCACTACACTTGACTGCACTTCACATATGATCCTCTTTCGAAGAAGTAAGAAGACGGTTGTGGAAACATTTAACTCTTTTTGGTAAATTCTAAAGTGTTGCTGAAGATAAGTTGATAAATAAACTTGTCAAGAAACACTTAGTTCTTAAACTTAGTTCTTTCAAAAATACACTATTCCTGTTGTCGTTATCAACAATTCTATTTCCTTTTATTTATTTCATTATTTAAGTTCTACATAGTTGAATTGTGCAGAAAATGTCATGTTTGTGAAAATTGTGAATATTTTTTTTGTCCCCCCACTTTTGATTCCCAGTCGCTGCTACTGGATCAACCCATAATGTTCGAACCATGAAGTCGGGATCACTCTATACCATCGAACACTGCCACCTTCTTTCAAAGCGGGAAAAACCGTGGGGGGGGAAACGGGAAGAAAAGGTATCTTCCGAATGAAGGAAATGTAAGAAATTGGTTTCTTAATGAATAGACTACGTCATTTGCAACAAAAATACAATAAATGTGATATTCTTACTGGGAACCTTTAATTAATTTTATTAGACTAATAAGAACATAATTAATTACACACACTAAACTAATAATTGTATTCTCTCCAATATCACACACCGGACTAAATCTGTTGATTGGGTCCAATAAAAATGAGATCCACTTAAACTATCCATTTCAGTTAAATGGCATAACAAAATATTTTGGTTTTTAAACTGCAAGTTATCTTTTCCCTAGGAAAAAAACTTATTTTACATAAGTTAATTTTAATACAACATGGGAGTTTTAATTTACATTTGCTATTTATCCAACTATGCGTTTAAGGAAAAAAATTGGTGGGTATATCTTTCTTAAGAACAGCGAGAATCTTAGGAAACGTAGCCTCACCAATACTGTACTGTAAAATCCGTCACATGTTAATATCTTCCCAGCTATTTTGTTCCTAAAACTTATTTTTCCCAAAACAGTGTTTTTAATGTAAATTACGTTTTCCACTTTAGATTTAAGATGACTGACCTTTTTATTAACTACTCCTTTTTCTTCCCTTTATTCCACTTTCTTGCATTGTCCTGGAACTGGTTTTACGATACTGACAGAGGGGAAGTTTTCCCTAGTCCTTTTGAAGCGGGAGCCCTTAGGGCCCCATCTCCTTTGTTAAAAGAATCTTTTAAAAATACTAAGTCAATACAAATTTTAAAAATTGTCTCTCGAGAACAGAACTAATTTGAAATAACACACGGGCCCAACTAGGATAAATTTCTGTTGATCATTATTGATCAATTATTGTCAGTAATTGTAAAATGGAAACTGAAAAAGTTACAATTTGCTTGAGTCACATATTAAACACAACCCGTGCGAAGGTAGAGAACAGATAAAAAGATAAGAAACACATATTTCGATACCAAATGTGATCATAAGAAGGATTCAAGAGACCTGTTTCCTAGTAAAAGAGGTTTTCAGAAGGATGTTCTAGGAAAAGTCCATGTGTTTCTTGAATTCGGTTACATACATGAAAGTACGTATTAGTTTTGAAAATCAGAAATATGTGGTTTCTACTCTAGGGAATGAAAAGTTTTCTTTGTAAGGAAACGACTTCCACGCAGATCACGCGCAAAGAGAATCTCTTCCCACGAAGGTTAGTGAAACTGCTGATAGATAGCGCTGGCATCAACATGCAGTCACGTGTTTGAAACAAATGCCAGAGAGAAGAGTGCAGAGAATCGAGAGTTCTTCATAAATCGATGTGACGTAGGAGAACAATCGAGTAACGTCGAAAGTGATAACGATGTGATAATCATTCGTTAAAAAATAAATACGAACTACAGTTTTTACGCTGTCTTTTACAATTATCTACAATGAAATATATAATTAAATTTTGCTTTAATGCTAATGTAAAAACTTATAACTGGTATACTCACGTTAGGTTAATCACGATTAATTTTGAAAATAGTATAAATAAGAATGTTTTTTACCAAACAATTGATTTTATTTTTTATTTTTGGGCTTTTTACTTTTATTGATTGTAATCGATTTTTCCCGTCGCCAAAAAATGATCTAATCAGTAACAGAAAAAAGTTAATATTTCGTGAGCTAAATTACAAAGTATTTTCAACTATGATACAAAACCTTACACTTTAACCAGTGCACTTTTCCATTTCAGAAAACTATCTACAGCATGTCAATATAAAGATAGTTTCAATACAACAGCATTTACTTCCGAATTCTTCAGTACATCAGTCATTTTATAAACTTATTTTCTCTCCGTTTAACTCTTTTACATTTTCTTCAATTCATTACCAATTGTAATCGAGAAAAGGATATTAAAATGATCAGTAAAATAATAGACACGCTACATTGATTTTTCTCATATAAAATTATTAATCTAGGATATTAGACTCGTCAGGATTTGTGACATCTCGAAATCCTCCTTTATTTTTTCATAGATTTTAATGAAAAAGGTGTATAAAGAAAGCTTTCTCAGCATATTAGCAACTAATAAAAAAATAAGAAATAAAAATAACACCATTTTTGGAATTCTACTTAGCAGTCACTTTTATTTACCTAAAAAATCTTTAGTGTAAATAAGAATTGCATTTCCTATCGTATATAATTTAATGGCGCTAAAATCCGCCTCCAAAAATGACACGGAGCGAACGGGTTCACGATGCAGAAGAACGCAGAGATGGATGAGGAATTCGCAATGGAGCTGAAGAGAGCGCGTCTGCTACGAAATCGGAAACTGTGTAACACAGCGGATCATCGCAGAAACGAAGAATCAGCGACTCTTCTCTTAGCAAGTAAGAATGATTTGATGCAGGTAGAGTTTCGAAAGGTGGTCCCCGCACAGTGGGAAGGCAATTTGCTGGCCATTTTGTGTCTTAAATACGTATTCCGGGACCGAAACTATCGTTTCTATGCATTTTTCGCTCTCGATATATATGGGAATTCTTAAGAACATTTTTGGGTCAAATATTACTCAATGTCAGAAACGAGGTTCCAGTAAAACTTTGTTGTCATATCACAAAACATAATATTATTTGCTTCCAGAAATTTAAGTTATATTCGTCGCTCTTGATATTTACCGCAATTATACAGAAAAATTGCTACGCACTATTTTCTTCTCTCTGCCATTGGTTGTAATAGTAATTTGGGGAGTGANTTAATATGACTCGCAACAGCGAGATATGAACTATTATAAACAATTGTTCGACCTCAGATGGCGATGTTAAGTTTGTTAGTTCCGGTGTCTCGTTTTAAGAAAATCTGTTGTGTGAAGGAGGCGGCAATGGTGGTGGTAGCAGCATTCGCGGAAGGATATATGAAGAAAAATGTTCGGGTACCAATTATAATGTGAAATTTTCCTGCACCATGTTCTTCTCTTTGCCACTGTGGTTCGTGTATTTTGTTGGCGGTGTTTTCATCATACGTTAGTCAAATGTATTACGCATCATTTTTATAATCAAAATTGTAGAAACTTATTGGTGTTCATGTGTGAATTTGAGGCTATGGTAGTGGTTAAGAAAGATAGCGGAAGGATATACCAAAAATTAGGATTCCTGTTGTTGATGTTGTTCTGGTGATGTCTGTCTTCGTGGAACATCGACGTAGGTTCTCAGTACATACATTTCTTACATTTCCTTCATTCGGAAGATACCTTTTCTTCCCGTTTTTTCCACTTTGAAAGAAGGTGGCAGTGTTCGATGGTATAGAGTGATCCCGACTTCATGGTACGAACATTATGGGTTGATCCAGTAGCAGCGATTGGGAATCAAAAGTGGGGGGACAAAAAAAATATTGACAATTATCACCAACATGATATTTTCTGCATAATTCCACTAAGTAGAACTTAAATAATAAAATAAATAAAAGGAAATAGAATTGTTGATAACGACAACAGGAATAGTGTATTTTTGAAAGAACTAAGTTTAAGAACTAAGTGTTTCATGACAAGTTTATTTATCAACTTATCTTCAGCAACACTTTAGAAATTACCAATAATTTATTAAATCTTTTATTTGCTATAGGAATACCTTTTACGATAAGGTTATAGGGGGACTAATGACATATGTGTGAATATTGAAGCGTGTTTGTACGTAAGAGTGTGTTACTGTAACTGTTTGAAAGCGAAAATGTGTCTGCATATGTATGTGAATACACACACATATGACCCTCATGTAGATAGTTAATATGTCCTAAATCTAATTTCTTTCTCTTTGTAACTATGTATAGTAATTTTTGTATCATTTTTCCCCGTTTGTGCGCGTATTTTATAGATATTGATGGTTTGTTCTTTAACGTCGTATTATTTTATTTCTTTTCCATCTGCCACCGAGCATTGCTCACTAGCAGACTAATAAATTATTATTATTATTATATCAACACAACACATCGTATACAAAAAAATGTATTTATTATCCTTATCTTTACTAAAACGGAACGTGGCGTAACGCGGCAGTGTGTCTGTGTGTCTGTCTGTTTGCTAATTAATCACGAATAATCGGATCGTGATAAAATTTGGCAACGTGACAGTTTAGATGAGCACGATGAACATAGGTCAACTTTTATTTGTAAAACGTGTGATAAGAAACATAGAAATGATGTTTGACGAAAAATGTCGAAAATTTCTAAAAAAAAGAGATATATTTGCTTACTCTGCCTAAACGGTTAGAGATAGGTGACAACTATGGATGGCAATATTGTTCACCTCAAAGAGTTCTACAAAAGAGTCCGTAACGTCATATTTCTATCTCAAAAAAATTAACCAAAATGGTTGATAAAACGTTATTAAAACTACAAGTGTTAAAATAGTTATCATTCTAGTATTATGATTAACAATTATATTATTAATTACAACTATTTTATTAACAACTATAAATCAAAACAATCATATATCTAATAACACTTTTACAAAGCACGCCATTTATCATCTTCAATTTTATATGTTAAGAGTTCAGGTATAGTCCCCTTAACCTGCTACCCCTATACATCCGCCACTGTTCCTTTTACTATAAGGGGCGCACGTCTATCTCACAGCTGAGTTAGCCTTCCTTGATCATATCCCTTATCATACCAATTTCTAACATATTTTGCCGAAAAATGTTTTAAACATCCTATTAATTTCATCTTATTCGTAATATTCTATACTCATTCTTTCTTAAAACTTATCACAAATAGATAGGAGGGTAATATTTTCCTTTGAGTTGGGCATCCACAGCACAGTGATCATCCCCGAATTATGTCATTTTAGTGGTTGATACAAATCTCGACAAGACTCTGAATCAGGCAGCCGGTTTAGAAAAAGAACTGCTATTACCAAAATAAAATTAAGCAGATTTATCAGATTCAATATTTGTATGTGTACGATTCGTCTCGGAAACTATGTTCAATAAGTCCTCTTTTTTTTAAATTTTTTATAACACGTCATTTTTTTAGGAAATTCTATTTCTTGTGGATTAAGCAAAACCCAACTAACCAACTTGGAAGCTCTCTGCTTTTCTATTTCCCCACCATTTTCCTTATTAAAATCGTTCTTTTCAGTTCAAATGGAAAATAGTTTGGAGAATGGTAATTAATATAATTGCGACGTTTTCGTCACTGAATTAAAAGTTCTTGGATCTCTTTTAAAAGGTTTGTGCGTCGGTTAAGGTTTGACATGTTACTGATATCGGCAGACGAACAGATAACACTTTCTCATATTCCTGATAATACATCTCACGAAGGATTACTCTTGTCACAAAATGGAAATTTCTACAAGGTCAAGGTATCATTCCCTAAGCCGAATGAGGAAAGTATTCACAAAGATTAAAATTAAGTATGAATCCTTTTATTATTAATTGTGATTATGACTCATAAGTAATCGACGATCTGGCACGATAAAAAATAGAAGAATGCAGGTTGAAGCGCGTCTTTCACGAATTTGTTGCACAACATTGAACCCTCGTCAGCAGAAATTACAACTGACTCATTGCATCGAATCAGATTTTTTTTACACCTTTTAAAGACGATTTAGAGTTCGACTTTTGTCTTTGTTTTGTGGAACTTTTTAAGAAACCATTTTGGGGATATACAATGAATATCGATCCCGCGTGTTTTCTTTCAGTTGGAAGTGTGCGAAATTAGATAATTTCAAAAAATGAACGTTCATTTAGAGAAGTAGGAAAAAAACTAGTTTAGAAAATATTTACAATGTAGTAATTACTAATAAATGGAAAACAATTAGAGGTCTTCTTGGCGTTTTCTTTTGCAGAAAGTCAAGATTAAAGTAATCTTCAAGAAATGATACTTTTCGACAACGTTTTTGAAAGCATTGTTTTCGTGACTTCCCATGATACTGTGTATCTTACTGATGTCTAATTAATGGCAAAATTAATGAAACGAAGAGCTCCTTCGGGTAGAAACGGATTTTATATACAGGTTCTTGCATGGAGGTACTTATCTGAGGCAATATAAACACGACTTTAGAATTATTTTAACAGTTACGATTTGTGAGAAATTTATTCGATTAATCTATAGTTCGATAATATTACGTACTTGTTAAGTCAATTTTTTATTGTTATTACATACAAATTTGTTTGGGTTGAGTTGATATCATAACACGTAACAAAATTTTTATTATTGTCTAGGCAGTTTGCAGAAATTTTTCAATCCGCCTCTGCCTCAGGGCCCTTGACGGGAAATGATGGGGTCGTTCTTCCATGAATTTAACTTGAAATTTTAAAGTAAAATAAATATTGAGAATATTATTGCAACACATATAGAGACATCTAAGTCTTGTACATGTAAACGTGTTGTATCAATGCAATTTCATTGTAGACAGAAATTGTTGTATTTTTGTATCTGCAGTGCATTTGCTGTCATCCTACTTATTCAATCATTATCGTATCTTTCATTTCAGTTTACAAAAAGGGTATTCTACGTCTGTTTGGATAATTTACGTCTCTAAATATTATTCAAACTTCATGAAACAGTAATCTTAGGTGTCAGTATAGCAGAAAGAATCTATTTACTGCGTCCATACCAAACTTTCAAGTCATATTTTCCTTATTAGAAGTCTTCTTTTCGGGTTTTTGTTTCAAATGGATACCGTTTTGCTACCAAGAGCAGTTTGTAGAATGATACTACATATTATTGAGGAGTATATATACGCACAAAGTAGAACCTTCCAAAGCACCTGATCCCTTTGATAAAACTCGTATTTCACGACCACAACAAGGAATATTTATTTTGTCGTAAAAAACGACTCGAGCGTCATTAAAGAGCAAATAATAATTTTGTTTAATATTTCCTTGGTTGAAGTTAGTGTAGAATTTTAAAATGAAAAACAAGTTTTTGTGCCACCATCTTTCAGCGTTCCCCAAAATTTGCTGCCGCCGCCCAAATGGATTCACACTGTCTTAATACTTGTAAGTACTTTGAGTTTAGTTGAACTTGAGAATAGTATAAAATTTCTTGCGTTTAGCTCACAATATAGACATCATTCTAGGATAGCCAAGGATTCTACTTTATTACGTAATCTTTAATGTACTAATCAAGAGCTTTGTTATAAACTTTATTTTTAATAAGCCAGTTATATGCACGTAGAGGACAAGAAACTAATTCTTTAAATTGGTTGGTAAACATAAATTTTATGAGAAAAGAAATGTACATAGATATAAGAATAAATAAACAAACAAACAAATAAATGAATAAATAAATAAAATTGTTAATTAGTTATAATTTCTTATTTTTAGCAATAATGACAACAAAACCTTTTGACTAATAAGTAAAAAATTTGAGTTAAATATTGTGGATTTGGTCGGATTTTTTTCGGAAACCACATTAAGCTCATGCCGACGTTTCGCCTTTATTCTAAAGCATCTTCAGGGTTAGTGCTAAAACTAACCATACAACAATACGCATTGTCATTACAAGTGGAGGGAGCATACAAATTTATACTGATCTCAACGATAATGCAATAATGAATTCTTAAATAATTGTTTGTTATTTATTGTGTTTTATGAGATTGTTACTGATCATGTTGGTTGTCTTACGTAGCACAAACACCTTGGAATGGATGCACCTTGTGAGGTTGTACATATTTCGTGACAAGTGGTTGTAGAGTTGTAGAGATGTCTAAGTGGACTAAAGAAGATTGGACCTGACCTCTTAATAGATAAAATAAAATTGGTAGATGGCATTCTTTGTAAGTTACCAGAATCATAATTGTTGTTAGTTATAATTCTTATTATTATAAATAATAGAATTGTAGTTACTAATATCAGATAAATAAATTTAATAATCCTGATTAATGTAATTAATAATAACAGAATAATGAAATAATAATTCCACCTAAACAAATTGAAAGAGTAATTGTTATTAAAAACACCAGATGGTTAATTATTTATTTGTTTACTGCTACACGTTATTTTAAGACTATGTTTATAAAATTTGTGTTGTAAACCCATATTTTTTAAAGAAAAATCTTCCCAGTTCTCTCCTCCACCCCTTGATTAGAATCTACATCCGACACTGAACATGAGCACTGTCTTTGTCTCTTTGCAGAGGAATGGCTTCCAACGACGTCGCTGTGATGATTCTCCGATCCCCCTTGACCTCCAACGGGCGCGTGGGCCCCATTGCGTTACCCACCCCTGGCTCCATCCCTCAAGGTCAAGCCATCCGCTCGGGGTGGGGCTCTTTGTCGTCCTCGCGGCTGCACTCCACGCCCACCGTGCTGCAGACGGCGCTCGTGCCCATCATGCCCATTGACGAATGCAGTGTCGCTGTCGGGAATGAAGCCCCACTCGCTACAACCAACGTCTGCACTGGACCTCTCAACGGAGGCCTTTCTGCTAGCTCAGTGAGTAATGCATAATGTAAAGCCTTGGTCACACACACGGCAAGCGTTGCCAAAGTGTCATCGGAAAATACTTGCAATTATAAATTTTAAAATACTTCATACGAAAACTATAAATTACTTGTATCATCTCCGTTAAATTTGCTCATACTAGGATTCATATTGTTTAAAAAACGAGGAGCCATTACTCTCCCCTATTTGTTTCAGTTTTTATTCAATCGAAGTTTGTGGAATTCGTTTTAACCTTCAACTGTTGTTCAGCAATATCAGAACAATTTTCGGAGATTTATTGGAACAGAAATAGGTTTAAATAATATATAGATATATGTCCTATATATTTTATACCATCTAATGTAACAACAAAATTTCATAGCAAAAGAAATAGCTTAAACACACGCATCATACTAAAAAGTTAGGTTAAAAAAGACAAGGATGTAACTAAAATAAAAAAAATTATAAATATTTTCGATGCTTATATAACTGTTATAATTGTATAGTTATTACTCGTATTACATCCCCAAATATTTGCTTACATGCAAACTTGATTGAATTACAATATAGTTTACGAGCACTATTTGGCGTTTTTCGACGAATGTTTAGCCAAATTGACGAACAGTAGGCAAGGAAGGCGGTTCCTTTTTCTTTGACTCGGGGCTATGTGGTTCTTGTAGTTCGCATCGACCAGCCTTCCAATACCGTCCAGCATCGAATATTTGACTATCATTGGCAAAGGGGATACGGTCAATAATCAACTTTGAAAGGTACTTGGCAATCATCGCCAAGTGTGTGACCCTCCATAACGTATACTCATAGTCATAGTTAATTTTACCTAAAATAATGCAATATGCGTGACTAACACGAAACGCCAACTGCTAAGAATTTTAGTAATTTTTGTATGAATATTGTTAGAAGTCACAAAAACGACTTATTGTTGTAAAAAAGAGAACAAAAAATAACTCCACAAACTAAGACCCCCCCCCAACTCTTCCACTTCGCCATGGACCATACCGGGAAAGATAAGTGTACCTCGGTTATGTTGGCATTACTTTCGAATTTCTTTAAACTTTAATTTACCGCAAACTTCGGTCATCAATTCTATTTACTTGTTCTTGTAGCGCTATTTAGTTCTTTCTGCGTCGAGCGTGTTGTATGAGTTTTACTTTGTGTCTTGTTTGCTTGTTGTGTTATTAACTAGTATTTATTTACAGCAAATAGTCGCATTTCTCACTAGTATTCATACTTATTCGGATGTAACTTGTTTTTGCTGAAGTTGGCAATTTAAATTAGGCAGCCATATTGCATAATGTTCGGTAAAGTTACGTGACTTTATGTCTTTACTTGGATCATTAGGGAGTTGCACCAGCGTCAACAGAGGGAGAAGGCTGTGTACTGGTGACATGTTGATGCACCCTGTCTTCTGTTCAGAGTGATTCCGGTGGCCCGTTGGCGCAGAATGGAACCGTGATTGGCATCGTCTCATGGGGATATATTCTATGCGGATCAGTCAACGCTCCTTCCGTCTTCACCCGAGTATCGGCGTTCGTGGACTGGATCCAGGAGAACGGCCAGCTGTAATTGAAATTGAAACATAGCCGACCTTTATTTCCAAGCCATGCCGTACAATTTGCCAACACTGGGTACAAGTGAACAAGTGACCCTACGAAGACCACTATAGACGAGAAGAAATTATGAACTGCATTGTTGCCAAGTATGAGCAACACGACTTGGAAATGTTAATTTGCTTTAGAATTGACATATTCGATTATGAATAGTAAGAAATATTAAACAAATAAAATATATATTTTGTTTAACTATTTGAAATAATGTGTGTGAATCGTTAAAAATCCATGTATCTTTTTCCTGCTTGTAACCTTTCCTCCGAAAGATTCACTTGCTAACAGAGTATTGTAGTATTTATGAATGGAAAATGAAGTGTGCCATTGAATCTTGTGTACATGGGCCGGTGAGTTGGGTTTACCAACAACTAGTGAAGATTTTCATCTAGTGATTACCAGGCAATTTTAATTGTTTTTCTGGGTTTGCAAATTACGAATATTATCCATAGTTTGCAGTAATTTTTAGCTTAGAAAATTGGAATAATTTCCTCCATAATTTTCATCCGATTCCTAATAGTTCACTTTCATTAGAACCGATTTTTCGTTAGTCCTAAGCAACGGAACCCCGTCTCTCTGCCACAGCGCATTCTATCTCCGATGGAAGGCGTTATCTGCGACGCGACGAAACAAGCGAGTGAGCTCCGTTGCGCTGTAGTTGTTGGCTACAGAGTGGTGTGGGGAGGAGTGGGGGTCAGTAGCCGGCCTAGGGCTTAGCCAGTTCAATGCTAATCGCGTGACGCGCAAAGAGAACCTGCCCCTAGCGGAAATATTGAGTACTATCATCAGTTTTAAGGTTGGTGGGTTTTTTAATCCCTTCGTACGGTCTAGAGGTCTTCCACACACTAATATTTTTAATTTGAATTTTATTTATTTTCTCAAGCTTGATATTTTTTCTATATTAAGTTGCAAGGCAGAAGGTAAATTACTCTATCTGTGGAAGGAGAGAGAAGAAAAACAGCAAAGAAATATAATAAAAAGTACAAATTTATTCATAGTTATTAATATTATATTAATGATACAGAACTTCGAACATTTTCAAACAAACAGGAAATGATAAAATATATGTTTTGTTACATACTTAGTTTTGCACGAGATAAGTTGAATATACTAAGAGAACAAATTGAATAATCACATTCGTCAACCAGTTATATTAGCAACAAATAAAGGTTACAATATTCATGTAATTCTCTAGTGCACTAATGTTTCGTAGCATTTTCAATATAACATGTTCGATATTCAACCTAAAATTAAATTCTCAACTTAAAGTTAGCATTTCACAAGGTCAAATCTGGAAATAAAACCTTTTATTTAACACTGAAGCAGCAAATAAAGATGTGAAGAATGATACTCTAATCACATCATGACAAGAAACTAACACTATAAACATTAAGAAACTTAACAAGATTTTCACAACAGATATTATATCCTTCTTTACAACATTCTATTCTAAAATTTGTATTCATCAACTCTTTCTCTGACTGTTATATCTCATTATCCTTATAACAACACCGAACCTTATTATAGACAGCCAAAAAGAACTTAGATTAGCTTTAAAAATAATATATTCATTATCTCTTTGTTTCATCATAATGTAAATATTTGGGTTGACCTTAGTTGACAACGTTTCGAGGCTCTACCTTTAACATTTCACATTTATATTATCAAAAATCTTACTAATATCAGCTTTAATACAAGGAATATATGGTAACACCACCAGTAAGTTAAAATTTCACCCGAGTTATTAATGATCTTAACATCTAGAAAGTTTTTAAATGTTTTCAATCTCTAATATAAATTTCAGATCACCACAAAAATTATTGAATTCTTTTAACAACTTATAAATCTAATCATCATTTCTCACAATCGTAAACAAATCTTCAATATATCTCGTATACCTTGTAACACAAAACTATTGGATTTAAGTACTAATTCACCACCTTTAATTATATTATATTATATTGGGCTCTAATGACCTCGATGTTGACGAGCCCTAAAGCCCCACCAAAAAAACAAAAAAAAACGTTAAATTATTTCAGGTATAGATAAAAAAATAATGAAAGATCAGATTGCGCTGGCCGGCTGTTGCTCAGTGTGGAGGCTTCTCGCTTGTGCCCGTCCGCTTTGGTTCTTCAGAGGAGTGTGATTACGTAGCTTCTCTAGAACAATACAGATCTTAATAGGCAAGGATTCCGGTTGTGGAACGAACCTATACACTTCTTGTGAGTAAATGTCTTTCTATTATATTTTTCATCATCATTTTTTCTATTCTTTTATAGTATTATCGCACCTGTTAAATGGAAGGTATTCTCCCCGAAATATGCGTGTTTTCTTGTGTTTATATTGTGTTCTCACATTAGAATATGTATATTGATATATTGTCTTAGAGTTTCAACAATAGAATTTCCTTTAGTATGAAATTCTGTGGTTTTGAAATTATTGACGATTTTTTGGAAAGTTGTATCAATCCTGGATGTGTTTACTCTTCTCTTTGTGTTTCTTTCTTCATATTTCATATTTCTTCCGTTTTGTGGACTCCCGGATATTATTATGTGGTTTAAATATTGTTTTAGTGTAGTCGTGTTTACGAAAGTTATAGTTTTCATGTTCTCAGCAAACGGATGTCATTTGCTGCGTGATAAAAGTTCTTGGTCAATATTATGTTTACCTAATTTGTCTTAAAAACTTCATGAGCTTTAAAAAGCAGCTATCAACAGTCCTACACATAAAATTTAAAACTCCCCCGTGAAGATAGTTAGTCGCTGATGAGGAGTAATGAACTTCAATCTTACGACGTAACTTTCATCCGTATCCCGCTTTCGTGGCGCAGAGCTCCGTTGCAGGCGACTGGTTACAATAAAACATGTGTTAATGTGATGGTCCTTGAACACCTGACTCCATCTGTTGGTGCGACCAAGTACCTCAGGTGCAACAGCAGACGAGGCGAGAAGTTGATATGGCGGTTCGTCATCAGGAGCGTTGCTGCGGTCAGAATTAAAATGACCATGCAAGAATTACATGGAAATTTTCCTCTACCCTGTTCAATGATATTCGAAATTTCATCTTGAACGATGAAGCTAATAACTGAACATTGACGAACTTTCCACGTTTTGTCAAGGTAACAACTTTATTTGCTTGAGAACATGTTTTCGACGGAATGGCCATCATCTTCAGTGAATATAAAATAAATTACAAAGAATATATTGATGAAATAACAAAATTCAGGTAAGCGTTTCAACTCACGTTATTTTCTTCAAACTCTTTCACATTCAAAAAAACATATTTTTAAAAGTCCTAATTTAAATTAAGAATATCCTTATTCATAAGATGGACATAAATAATATTCTAAAGAAATTATCTTCTTAAGTTCAATTCTGTTATTCTCTTCTAATTATTCTGTAAAAAATGTTCATCTTTTGTATTTCAATTTTTTAATTATGTCAGTATATGTATTTTTTTGTAACTTCTTATGAATTCATTTCTAATTAATCTTTATCATCGATTCACTTCTAATAATTATGTAAATATGTTTATCTTCTAAATTTGAATTTTGGTATTTCATGAATATATTATTTGTAATTTATTTTGGATTCACTGAAGAAGACGGCCACGCCGTCAAAAACATGTTCTGAAGCAAATAAAGTTGTTACCTTGGCAAAACGTGGAAATTTCATTATTGTATTTACAAAAGGTTACTATGATTCACCTCCTTCATAATAACTGAACGGTTTAAAATATATTTCTAATTATTTTTTCTCTCGAATGGACTTTAGAAGCTCACAGAAGAGACGGTTTTGAGATTAAAACCCGGTTTTACATGGTCATATTTCCGAATGATTTGTTTTAGTAATTTCTGAAATATGAGATGAGACGTATATTATGGATCTCATGTAAAATGTTACTTCATTGTTTGACACGTATTCGAAAGTCAAGGTCTCCTGAGCGAAACCTAGAATATTATTTCCTGACTTTTTTGAAATGGAAAATTACCAGCAAACGGTCGAATTTCTGAAATCGTTACTTCGCACTATGATGGAGAAGGGTAAGAAGGGACAAAAATGGTTAATACGGTCCAAATTTCTTAAAATGTTGTGTGCAGGGCTTTTTCTTAGGACATGAGATTGCAAATATGAATTTTATTTGAAAAAACAACAACAAAATTTAAGATAACGGATGCAAGATGACTGTTAAAATTTATTTATTTTATAGCACTAGCATTTGATTTATTATTAATATTTATTTACTAACTAAACTTTTTGCGACACATTGTAATATTAAAAAATTGCTTTGTTAACTTAAGAAACTCAGTTAAAAAATAATCCTGCAATAATACAAGTAGATACAAATTATAAGTTGGGAACTAGAAACTTGATCTCAATATTTATATTTTTACAATGTCATTTCTTCTCATAGCTAATTTTTTCGCTCCTATTCAAAACTATTTTGTAAGAATGACTAACATAAAGTTATTTTTTTAAATGTCTGAACATGGCAAAAGAGTGACTAATCAGAGGTAAATAAATGATGTGTGTCTTTCTCATTGAAGCTGACGATGTTAAATGTAGGGTGAACAGAACTCCTCTTTTCGCGGAGATGTCCTCAATTTTCTGTACGTTCTCTGTCATCGTGAAAATGGGAAAACACCTCGATTTTATTCATCGTTCATAATATCATTAAGGACGTACGTTTTCTAAGGTTATGAGGTTGTTTCAGGTTAATTTCGTCTCAGTGACAGATGAATGGAATTGATTGTAAATACAACACGTGAAAGGATTATTGATGGTTCTGAACAATTTTAAAAATACTCCTGTCAGGAATTTTAGGAGTATCTGATGAACTCCCCCAAAGTGTTTGCAGCAATATCAAATTCAAAGAAATAAAAATGAAGTGTTCCTTAACTGCAGCAATTCCGACCTAAATTTCTTAGCATTTGTTACCAACGAGGGGCTCGGAGACCCATAATTATTACTCTAATATTTACTTATTTCTATGGTAAAAGTTAGAAGGAAACACTCAATTACAATTCGGTGATGGTAGCATAATCCGTTTACTTAACTTGAAATAAAATAATTTTTCGGTAATGACTATAACTTCTTTCTATTTCCTGGAAATTTTTAATTTAAATCGAAATATAATGTAAGAAACATTATTTTTGTTTTATTTGAAATTGTATATTACCCATATTTGACAGATCCTTCGTCCCGCTGCTATTGAAAGGTTAATGTCTTACTTTATTTTATTGTTTTTAAGTTCAGTGTTTCCTAATGTAACATGTGATACATTTTGAAGTTTCCAACTATTCTTCTTATAGGTATTACTTATACGAACTAATTCGACGTACAACTTCTGCTCTTCATCTGGGAAGCTTTCAGGGGAAGACAATATTTGCAATAAACTCATAGCATCAATTATGGACGCGTTATCCACAGACCAACCTAACCTCAACAATGTCCAGTGCAGTCCTTCCACTGACAGAGAATGTCCGGTTGCTCTCAGTGCGCCTCGATAGACAAATGGAACAACGTATCTGTTCAAATGAACACCAACTTTGCACAAGGGGTGCCCGACTTCACTATCAGAGCAGCAAATAGAATACGCCATAAGCTGTCTTTCCATTCGATTCATTAGAGCTGGGATTAAGAAACAGAAATACTAGAAAATGGCAGTTCTTGTTGTATTGTATGCATAGATAGTGATTTGCATTATAAACTTATAAATGCAGAAATAATTATCTCAAGCAACCCGACAGCGGTGGTCTAGTGGAAGAAACGTCTTCGCTTCCTCGATCCCGCTGAGCGGTAGAGCCTGGGTTCGAATCCTGCTCGGTCGAACTAGGAGAGGATTTCAGCTGGGGTTCAAAAGTCCCCCGACATCTCCTCTTCCAAGTTTAACGGTGAGGTGGAAGAACAGGCCCCATGACCTGAACCTCAAAGCCAAAAAGCATTCAATAAATAAATAGGCTTCAATGGAATGTGGAATGATGTATCACCATGGAAATAGGCGCTGTCGTTGCTGAGCATATTTGCGTTACGTTTCCCAGGTTCTTCCTTCAGAGAGCTCTTGATGAGATAATATTGGACCACTGTGACATCGAAAGAGTGAAAAAAGGTTAGTTTCACTTAACGTGTATACAGGTTTGAATTCTTCTCCGGTTTTACTTCGGGTAGAGACGAATTGATGCATGGATGCGAATGTCATCAATTTTTTGTTATTTATTTGGAATTTTTTCTGATTTAATTTCCCATTAATGTCCTTTAAGAATATTGAATAGATAAGAGCACACATTTGTTACATAATTTCGGAATATTGAATCAGCCACTGCCTTTGTGCCCTAGATCGGAATTGCTGGGAAGGTCCCTTGTTTGTGTCCGGAGAGTAGCTTAGAGTATTATCATGAGTCATGCACAGTTTGTAACTGATTTTCAGTACATAAAAATATATTTATTCACTTTCTTTTTTACTTCCTCTGGTCCGTTTAACTGATTTTGTTAGAATTGTCATTATTATATTCATTTTTTATGGATGGACGTCCATTTCAATAAAATGTACGCAACGTTATGAAAATACCATTTTTATTAGAACAGACTCTAGTTGTCATTGTCAAGTGTAAATGAGGTTGAATATTTAACAGATTGTTGACGACTCCATTAAAAACAGAAAGGTAAATTTTGAATTTGAATTATACCTAATAATAAATTAACGCTAATGTCTACTTACCATCAACTTAAATAATTAAATAAAAGATTTCAAATATCATGTAAAATAAACAGCAATCGGTTTATTAATGGATTTGCATAGTATGACGTTTAGTCAGCTGTAAATAATTATGCAAATTGAATAACATATTAACGTTTTACACAAAACTGAGTGATCTTCAAATTGATGTATAAACACATAATTTTAATTAAATTCCTGTAATGCAAGAAAATTATAGTTATCAAGACAAAGAATAAAATAGAGAATGTTACAATAAATTGTTGTCAACTCGACACATGTCAATATGATGAAATCAATCTTGTCTTTGATAAGTTAACATACGATTTGAAGTTAGTGAACGTCGAATGACGGAAGTATAATATTGAGCGAAATTAAATGACTGTCGCAAACAATTTCTGAAGTTGTCGTTACTCATGTCAGATTCACTCACTGTTTGTTGACCTTGAATCAGCATACAAGGGTTGTAATATTACCACACTAATATTTTTCGAATTCACACATGATCTTTTCGCAAGTTAACATTAATTCACTAGTTTCGTTTGATGAAATTTATTTCACTGTTTAAACTAATGTTATTAGCTGTTGGTTTATCTTTTAGCCACTGGTTTATCAAAACCATCTTTTAGCCATTGGTTTATCTTTTTTAAATATACTTCTTTAATATCATTGCATTTTGTTAACCGTGCAGCTGGACACTGGTTAAACACTCGAAATTCAATGTTTTAGTGAATAAGAATTAATATCGTTCGAGAGACAAGCACGGTACCGGAGTTCTTTTTGGACGATCGCGCAGTCGCGAGAGAAGCTACTCAGAATGATGAGTTGTTCTTGCACTCGACTGTCTTTTGTCTTAGTTGCGTTTTGGCACTCGATTGGCTGAGCGTATGTTATTTATTCACTTGTCACTGATAAGTTCATTTTGTCCATTGTAGTAACCATTTATTAGCATTCGTTTGTCACAGATTGTTCTGGAATGTTTAATTGCTGTTTAATGTTTATAAATTTGTTTATAGTTTAAACTTTGTCGTGGTTGTCCATTGAACATCTTAATATTTATTTAATATTTATGTAGCTCCGCTACAAGAGAAAATTGGTGAACTTTGAGACAAAAAGAAATTGTTTGATTACAAATATTCAATTATAATTTACTTAATTAAATGAACATTTTATCAATTTTCGACTTATTTTGCAATAACATTGGAAGTCAAAAATTACTTTTGAAACTTTGAAAAATAACTTCTTCTCTTAGAAACAACTATATCGAATGGTTAAAACCCTTCAGTGATGATAAGAACAACTTTCTTGCGCATTAAAAGAAATGTAAAACCATGAGGGGTAATAGGAGACATCTAGACACAATTCTGAATCAGCCAAAGTTTTTGAATTGAAGTTTCGAAATTTGTTATTTAGAAATCTTCTATATATTATGCTTGTAAATGTTTATTTCCTTTTTGTTCATGAGAATTTACAAATATATGATGAGTCTACTGTATGAAAATCAAAATTGAAATGGCCAGATAAAAACATTTATATAGGTCTTTTGATAATAAATAAAAATATTCAGCACTACCCATACTTATTATTATCCATGTTAACTTAACATTTCGTTGACAAAATACATCTTTTTACGGTATTTTAAAAATGACTTTTTGTTGTCATTTCTAGTATCACTTATTATATGAATATATTCAAATTTTTAGAGAAAAAACCAAAGTAAGCAAAATTTGTTAAAATGAGGTAATGAGAGAAAGTTGTATAAAAATAGGAGAGTAGCTGGAGACCAACCTAGAATGCATAAATAAAGAAGACTTTTAATCCAAAGTTAGTAGTAATCCATGTTAATGCAAAAATGCCTAACGCATGTCTGTGTGTGTTTGTTACTTAATCTCGCTTAAACCTCTGAACCGATCGTGATGAAATTTGGCAAAGACATGGTTTAGATATTCAGGATGGAAATACGTTAACTTTTATTTTTAAAATGGGTGGAAAGAAAAATAGAAAATGATTTTTTTTATAAATATCGATAAAATCGAAGAAATAGGAAGGTATATTCCCTTTTGCTGCCAAAACGGTTAGAGATAGGTGACAACTATGAATGACAATATTGTTCGCAAAAAAGTCTACGAATGCGTTTGTCTATCTACAGAGATTTCTTTATACTATCACATAAACGTTAGTAAAAATAGTGGTGTTAAAATACTTCAATTTCAGATTACAATATTAGAAAAAAAAACAAATCATTGTCAAATGTTTCTCTTTTTGGTTTTGTTCATTTAATATAGATAAAAGACACCTTTAAATTGTAAAATTTGGAGTAATGGTTCAGATTTTAATAGCGTTTTAATGCAGTCGTGCTGGAGCCGTTGTGTCTTGTTTCGGATGCAAGAATTCGACCAGCGAGTGGATTCGTTGGTCTAAAAAGTAAAAAAATTCTAGGCAACGTCGGATAATCAGCTAGTACATGAAATATATCGGTTACTCGTCCTTTTTTTAAGTTTCAGAAGTTTGAATTTTTTGAACCTTTTTCCCTTGTATCTTATTACGCCGTTTGTGCAATAGAAGTTCTTAATGGAGCAATTAGAAAGCACATGACTTAAATACAAACATCGAAATGACTCCACTTCTCTGGGATGGTAATGATGTATGGTTACAACAAAATGGTTTCAAAATAAAATAATGAAATCAGTATCAACGCATTACCCGATACATTACGTTGATAAAAATGAATTCTAAATATGAAATTTACTCTTTTACTTTTACAACTATTATTTCATCAACTGCACATTATTTTGGGGCAAGTTGAAGTTCACATAAATGTAATTTCAAATATAATAAACACTTGAAACTGTCCCGTACCAGAAATGAGACTATATTAAGTCACTTTCAAATTCAAATTCTCTTAATTTCTCCAAAATTGTTCAAGGGGGGTTATCGAGAAGAAATCCAGAAGTATACATATTTTATTCATACAAAGTTATTGCTTCTACATATTTCTTCCGTGTACCCTACACACAGAGAAGATATTTGATAACTTTCGGTCAGGTGAAAATGGCGACTAACCGGGAATCGACCCCTGTATTTGATTGCATGAGTGTGAATCACTACACCATCTGTTCGCCTTCCACAACTGTACACCATTTCCACCCAGACCTAAAGCGGACGTGTGAAACCTGTATAGGGACTAGTATCATAATATTCAGTATATTTGTTCATGCAAGACAATGTATGAAAGATAAATTTGTCAAGTAGATGTTTTCAAATGTAGCAGATTATCAAATAGGATTGACCAACCCAACACTATCTACATATTTGATTCACTTCGCTTGATGTATTACACTGAATCAAAGACATTCTATCCGTTTGTGAAATGTTATTTTGATGCCTTTGCTGAAGTGGGAACGTCATTGAGAAACGAAGCCGGATGCCTCGGATTATGGAAGTTGACCACCACTAAGCCTTTACATTCACTGTGTGAACCATCCCCTTGCTTTTCCGGGAAGGAGCAATGCGCTCAAAGAACGTCGGCCGAAGGGTGTGAGCATCCCCTTGCCTTTCTTTTGTCTTGTAATATTTCTGTGAGAGGGACTTGTTCCCCGTGTGTACCGAGGCGAGGCCGGAAAATCCCTAAAGAAAGAATGTTATAAATGGAAAACTTCCACCGGATGCTGAAATAATGGCCATCCCGAGAAGGACGCCGTCATATCGGTAAAGACACAGTGTTCTCAGAAGCTGAGGGGTGGCCAAGATGATTTGCAGTGCGCATTGCGGTAGCGAATGCTTGGTCACGTGACTTCCGCTTCCGTATATATTGGGAGGATTGAAGATCCTCGGGGACTTTCAGATTTTTCTGCTGAGTGATCGGNGATTGAAGATCCTCGAGGACTTTCCGATTTTCTGCTGAGTGATCGGAAGTTCGCGGGTTACTGAGATGTGACCTGGCTAGTATTGGTCGTCAGACCGCTTAAGAATTGCTGCGGTAATTCAATTACATTGCTATTAGGTGCAAATGACGTAACTTGAAACAGTTAGTTATTTGAGGATAGCATCTTGTAGTTTTTGGAGATTCGGATGTTCTAGATAGATTTCCGAATTATCTGTTAACACCAGTATTCATATCTGTGTGTAATTGATGCTTTCAGATAGCATTAACTGTGTAATGACAAATTCATACTTGTATTTATGATCTGAGAGTTCGTTCAGGTTTGTACATACGCAGATTTCAATTTAACTTGTATTAAAGGAATATTTTATTGTTATTACATGAGTGTTTAAGTGCTTGGGAAACCAAGCTGGTGGCAGAGAACTCTACCATAAGGGTTGTGGTATTTATGGTTTAATTCCGCTTCTACCCAAAGAACCCACACTGCATCTGGGCTTGTGGTGTGGTGTAACAATAT
>NNCF01132535.1:2146-57825 GCA_002313205.1 Laupala kohalensis | reverse complement strand
TTTGTTAAAATTCGTATGGCTAGTAGTGGCAACCCTGTGTTTCGCGGGAAGGCAGTGGTATCCTTTGCCTCTCGGTGTCTTAGGTGTTCCAACTAGTAAGATGTACTCGTTTACTGAAGTGATAAATGGACAAAGAATGAACATATTTCGTTATAATGACTTAATAATTAACTGAAATGTCAAAACTTTTTGTGTAACAACACAAAGTGAGTTGAATGCTAGTATTTCTCTAACATTGGCTTAGTTGTACACACATGTTAGCAAGGTAAGTCTTTCCTATCCTTTATTAATTCAACAAAAAACTCATTAGAACCGATGTTCCTGGAGTTTCTACAAAAGGTTCGCTTGTTGTTATGAATGAGGTAAATTTTGTGTAGTGAGATTTTGCTCACATGCTTACCTTCATGTTGTTGTTTTGTTACTGGCCAGTTGATTGTATGATTCTGGCAAATGAATACATGATTATATTAAAATTTCTATCTTCGTGATTAGATGTTAAGTAAATATGTAACATAAGTTATTGTGGGTGTACATAGTATTAAATTTTTATAAAACTGTCTAGTCTCCTGTATGGTGGACCATTGTTATGAATTGATTGTTTCCATGAGTTAATTAAATGATTATTTTTTGGCCATTTGATTTAACAATATTCCATTATTGGGGTTGAACTTGCCCGGATTAATTTAACTGCTTTTTAATTTAGAACAAGTAGTTTTGAATTTATACCTTACTTTTAATACTTCAAACCCAATTGAAAGTATTTTTCCTTTTAATTATAAAACAATATCACATGTTTATCATCTTGAATCACTGTTTGATGTATCCTTATGTTCTAGGTCTGAAATCTTTCCATTTTATATCTTCAGATTTCTGCTGTTAAGTGATCTATTGTGATGTAATTATTGTACAAGAAATTGCTTTTTAAAAAGCGATTAAGCAATATGGAATATCATAGTAAGGGCTCCTCAGAACTATTTAACTAACTATGAACAGAACAATATTTGTACAAATCATTTTCTTTCTATATAAAAATGTATTTGTTTCAGATTCTTTCAAAGGCAACACGAAATTTGTTCGACTTGTGGACCCCAGTTTCAAAGAAATTTATTTTAGCCACGGGCATGAGTTGAAATATTATTTATTGCAATAAAAGCAATAACTTTTATTCACCAGTATGTGTCCAGACTTCACCACACAAAATCATAAATAAACTTTGGATTTATTTTTTAAAACCTCTGAGCACAAGACTTGTTCTGTAAAATCACTTCTTTGAGTTACTAATGTAGCAAAATTATGGAGGTTATGTAGTACGTGCATGAACCCTATTTAATCATATTTATCACGTTGGTAGTACTGAGAACTACTTATCATGTTGGTACTTCTGTAAACTACCCATAATGCCCTATATATCGAGTAGCAGATTCTCAGGATCTAATATGAAAAACTGTTATAATGCCAATAAAAACATGAAAATTGTTTCATCTACAGGATTGCGCAGGGCATTTACCATGCTTAATTTATGGTTATCTAACATACTTTGTTTAACATGCTTAATTTATGGTTATCTAACATGCTTAATTTATGGTTATCTAACATATGTCAAGTAAGCCTTGGTACTAGGGCGGTAGAATCTCTATTATCTAGGGTACGCACGGATAAATGCAAACCACTGTTAATTGATACACTTTTTATTATGAATTATTTACATATATATGTGTGCAGAATGTCACGTTATAAGGGGATGAAATATGAAGAACTCAGTCCTGGCTTGTTGCTGTTTTAAATGATTGTCATAACTTCATTTCTCAAATTCATTACGACCTGGAAATCAACATTTTATTGGTACCTGAGGGACTCTGTCTCTACGTTTCGAGGAACCTACGTACAACTGTGGAATTAGTAGGAAGTAGTTGGATTGATAGATGGTAATACAATTATTGTCTAAAAAGCAGAAGCACAAACTGCGTATGACGACGTGAAGGACAATTCACTAATTTACTCTCTAAAGTAGAAATTGTAGTTGCAATTTTTTTTTCGACGGAAGAGTGAGCACCACGGTTAATCGAGAATCTATTGTAATCTATATTTATATAAGTTCGTACTTGTGAAATAAATTGTTATGATAAATTACATGTTTGATGATTCTCTTTTGGTATTACAACACGTAGCAACCTTTTTATATTTTCTAGAAATTTTTGCTGATATTTTTCAATCCGTCTCTGCCTTAGGGTCCTTGATTGGAATTCATGAGACGGTCCCTTGCTTGCTTCGGGAGAGTAAATTACTTGATTGTCCTCCACGTGGTTATACGCAGTATATACTGCTTTTATGGCAGTAAATTTATTATTATAGTAAATAAAAATGGGTAATTTTTGTATTTTTATTGTTTTTCATATTTTCTGAAATTTTTCGACTTAAAAAAGGAAAACATCATTATCAGTATTTTAAAAAACATAAAGTAGGAAAGTGTCAGACCTTCTTCATAAACGTCAGACAAAAAATTCCAAAATTTTGAAGTATAAATTAAACGGCTTTTAGAAGAAAAAGGAGTGAAAGTTGCAGTAACGTTTTCGTAGTCTATATTTACAACGAGATATTTTCTTCTTATAATGAATAGTTCTTATGATATTAATCAAAAAACAAAAAAGAAAGCATTTTTTTGAATTCGTCATGTACTTTCATTCTTTCTCCGGGGGACAAAGTTAAAATGCGTAATAAGTGCGCTCAAAACATTATGAAGCAAAAATTCACTTCTTCTCAAACACTTTCCGGGTAAAGTCACCTAATGACTGACTAATGCACTCTTTTAAAATACGAACAAAATATTTAGTGTTTAGAATAATATAAACACATTTTATTTTCAATACATTGTAAAAGAACAGTTATCCACACTAATATACTCGTATAAATGCGTGACGTGAAAATGTCTGGGTCTGTATGCTACTTAATCACGATTAAACCGCTCAACCGATCGTGATAAAATTTGAGAAGGAAATAGGTAAGATGTGCTGGATGAACATTGGCTCACTTTTTTTATTATGTCTGAAAAGGAAGATAGAAAATGATAATGACCATAAATATCGAAGAAGTCGGGGAAAAAGAGAGGTATATTCGCTTACGACAACTAAACGGTTAGAGATAGGTGACAACAATAAATGGCAAGATTGTTCGCTTCTAAGAGTTTTGCAAAAAAGTCCGCAACAGCATATGTCTATCTACAATGCCTCTCCCCCCAATTTTTCCGTCTAAAAATATTATAAAATTAGTGGAAGTATGCGGAAAATGTCGTGTTAACAAAAATTGTCATCCCCCCCCCGCCCCACACACACACTTTTGATTCCCAATCACCGCTACTGATCTTCACTCGCAAGACTGTTGACTAAGAAGCTTAGTGATGAGTCCGCCAGAGATCAATTGCGTTCGTTACGTGAGGCGTCTTAAGTGACCGAATCGTAGAAGCAAAATTATATAAAGGCTGAGAAGAACATTGTTTTCAAGTACAGACCTTAAATGTGAAACGAACACAAAAGTATTATGCATTTTGTTAATGCTGATTTCTGTGTAAAGAGTATTTATGTACATATTTCAGTAAATATAACAGATTTGTTAAAATCTAATATTTTGTTCTGTATTGTATAAATTTAAAAAAACATTAGGAATCATGGAACTTATTAACTCAATACAACACTAAATAAACACATACTAATAACCATGTTGAACTGACATTACTGAGACTTCTGAAAGCATATGTATACAAGGATCAATGTGAGAATAGTAACATAGAGCTATAGATTATCACACAGAATCAAGAGAAAACTGAAGTCCCACATTAGCTATTTTAATACTTATAATGTTGCGTGTGAGTTATAAAGCCCCATTGGTGACACATGGAATATAATATACATCTATTGACAAAAGAAACCTTACAAACGCGCATGACCACGTGGAGGACAACAAAGCTATTTAATTAACATCCAATCGATTCCTATCAAGAATCGAAAGGCATTAGCAGCTTCATCAACGTTGCGACCCACACCAAAGTCATAGAATAAACCCTCTTAAATAGCGAATGAAAGTAAGTTAGTTACTTGTTATAACATCTATAGAGCATTGACATTTATATTTAATAGTATTCTAAGAAAATTTGATTACATTATTTGTGTGTTAAACATTTTTTTGATTCCCAATACTTAATTTTTAGAGCGTCTCATCCAAAAACTGAATGAACAGACTCGCATGAAACTTTCTCGTCGCGTCGTGAAGAAAATTCAACAGGATCTATAGTACTCGCGGCGAAAGAAAGGACACGCGTAGCAACCAATGGAGCGGAAGGGCAATGTTGCCTTAATTCTACTGCGGGGGAGAGATGAGGCTAAAGTAACCCATACCAATGCACCCAGCACTTGGCTGCTGAAACCTGTGAAAAAGCTAAGTTCAGGCAGTGTGAGGATGGACAAAGGTTAGTGAACAAGTCCTCTGTTCGTCACAGTTGGCATGTCGTTTTCTGTCGGCTCATGTAGCCGTCTAAGTAAACTCAATAATATTCTGCTGACACGAATAAAACACTCACGTGGCTAAAGCGAAAGGGAGAGTCAGCAATCTCGCAATACTGACATTGACTCCTCGGCTTACACGTGACCTCTATGTTCTTCCCTCATTACTCTTCTATCACTGCGAGCACAGTAGATATCCTTTTGGTACGACTTCAGATTTTGGTAGGAGATACAAAGACACGATTGGTAGTTGTATTACATGTTTATAATTTCCCAAAAAATATTGTGAATATATACACACGATACCACACCACAGAATACATAACTATAAGTACTTTAGAAAGGTAAATATTAGGTCGTTTAAAAAATATTTATTATGTTTTAGTGAAATTAATATTTAATGTATACAGTTCTTTACAAGTATACTAAAGAAATTTTTAAC
Organism: Laupala kohalensis; assembly: GCA_002313205.1. Taxonomy (NCBI): domain Eukaryota; kingdom Metazoa; phylum Arthropoda; class Insecta; order Orthoptera; family Trigonidiidae; genus Laupala; species Laupala kohalensis. Next base: position 52,890 of record NNCF01132535.1, on the reverse strand, counting down.
ATACTTCAATTCTTAATCATGATAAATATCGCGGTCGTAAAAATCCTCGTTGGAATTGTGATGCCTCACGTGCGTGTCAACTTCCAGAATCCACTCCGTGAAGCTGGAGACACGTGTGAATCCAGATACAGATGAGGATTCGCAAAGTCCGGAGAAGATCCATGACAAGATTCCCAAAAGCGTTCCATTCTGGACAAGAGGGCCCCCAGAGTCACCCTGAAACACACAAGTAAATAAATTTACTGTTAAAAAAGAAGTATAACAAAGAAGTATGACCACGTGGAGAACAATAAACTCATTTACTCTCCGGAAGGAAGCAAGGGACCATTCCTTCAATTCCGTTGAAGGGCCTTAAGTGAGAGGCGGATTGAAAAAATTAAGCAATTTCTTAGAAAATATAAATAGTTACCTTAGTGTTAAAATACTAATAGAATAAATACATGTTTGTAATTTAAGAGAAATTTTTTTTTTTCACTTTCATGAAATTTTATGGAACTGTAGATTATTCTGAATATAGTATTTATAAACAATAAGAATTGAAATAACACTAAATTCACGATTTATTGATTCAACAAACGCACACCTAGACACAAGCCTAGAGAGACTGTATAAAAACCCGCCTCTACCGGAAGAAATCCGGAGGAAAATCGGGGCACTTCATAGGATTCCGAACCAAAAATGGTCTAATTTGAATTTTTTTCTTCATAATCTAAATGTTCCTAAATTAACCAACACTAGTGAGCTACGGAATAAAAGTGGGGGCTGCAATTTCGATTCTCTTCTTCTTATCTCAACAGAGGCGGATCCAGGATTTAATTTTGGGAGGGGCCCATTGAGAAAAATTTTCCTGCCATTCATCACTTGTACAATGTTATCACATTTCATAGCAACACCAATAAAACATTTGCATTATTAATTTAATTTACTAGTAAAACTCCATTATTATAATTGCAAATTAATTTTCTTTTATTTATGATTAACACTTTTTCGATAATCAATCTATTTAAATTGAAACGTGGTAATTTTTTAAGTGACTGTAAATCTTTATGGAGTACGAGTATACTAAAAATAGTGAAATACCACAACCCTTCACTTAGTTTCCCATGTTGCAGTGGAAATTTATAATACAAAGTAAGTCAAATTTTCGTCCTATAGAGTCGTCTTTTAACAGAGATGTTATTATTTCTGGTTTCCTTCTCTGGGTGTACTGAATGTTTTATTCCAAGTAAACAAAATTTATTTTCTATTTCTATCCAATTTTTGGAAGCGGTATATACCTGATGTTCCCTTCCCCTTCGCTATCCATTACTGTATCTCATGGAAATATCAGAGGCAATCAAATACTTCTTAATACGGGAAAATGTATGTTTGTTTGGATGTTGACATGTTTGAATGTTCAGACGATAAAAATTGTTTTACCTATTGGTCATTCTGTGTACAATCGGTTAAGAAAATCAACCATCTCTGTATTTGATTGCAACTTGTATAACTTTGATACGAAACGAACCAATTTTATTATCCTTGTGTACGCTAATAGAACTTGGTAATTTTGGTGTGTTGGCAACATGATCGAAGAATGATCAATCGCAAGTTTGTTATTATCTTGGTCATTGCTTTGTTATCGCTATAAACATTTTTCGACTGCAGAGAATACAACGTCACTGTGTGTTATTTGATTATTTTATTTTCTTGTATAGATTCGAGTGTATGCTACTGTATGCAGCCGGAAGAGCTTTACAGCGATGACAAAGCAATGAGCAACAGATTAACGAGGGTGTGGAACGAATATTACCTTGTGTCTTAGTTTGTTCTATTGTTACCAAATAGTATTTCTTTACAGAAAATTGTCGCTTTTGTGACTAGAATAATTATTTATTTGAGTATAACAAGAATTTGTCGCAGTTGGCAATTCGTGATAGGAAGCCATATTGCACAATTATCGCCATAGTTGCATGTCTTGGAGGATAGCATCAATACTTACATGACATGGTCCGTAATCTTTCTTGAGCGGCCCCGTGCAAAGCATGATTTCTGTTACCTCAAATGCAGAAATATTTTCTTTCTCCATCTGCACAACACACTGTGCGTGTGACATCAGGGGCAATCTTTCAGTTTGCATTGTGTTCGGGACAGCTTTATAAGGCCTGAAAATTAAAAAGTAATATATACTAATGTTATACAAGAACCCCGTACCCAGTCGAATAAACTGAACTCGAAAAATCCAAACGAGTTGAAAGGTGTTTTAAAAACTCTCCTGTACGGTAAAAGATATCAATTCTGAGTATAATTTTTCTTTGAGTGTCCATGTACTTTTTGTATGTTTTATCCTGTTATTTCTGAATTGCTTTTAATATTTTCATTTCCCAGTAACTATTGTTTGAAGTTTTCTTTAATATTTCGTACAACGCTGGGTAGATCTGCTAGTAGCGTAAAAAATGAAGCAGTACATTCAACAGCGAGTGAAGACAGTCAATAATAAACGGTACAACAGGACAAGGCACCCAGATGTGCCCCCGTGCCGAATGACATTGTTCTTTTGTGTATAGATATTTACTGACAAAATGTCATTATTAATCACGATTTTAACTATTATTGCTTTTTGGTATTGTTTCCTCTAATAAAACACTGTCATTTTCGGTTTTTTATTTTTCCATAAAATTTAAACAAAAATTAACCGATCTTACAAGTCGCTTAGATGATAAAACACTCATATCTAACCAAAACATTTTTGTAGTGGTTTGTATTGTATACGACTGCGATAAAAGTATATAATAATATCAAATAATGGCAAAAAAAGCAAAAAATGAACATTTTTGTTGAAATTACAGGGCTGTTATTTTGGTCACTAACTTTTTACATTCTATTGTAATTGAATTGAAAACTGTCAAAACCGACCGAATAAGGACAGATAATACACAAAAATATGCCTTTTTGTTATTTTCAAGTTGGCCACTACATGTAGAGACTTGAAATTTTGACACCATTTAGAATTGCACGTAAAGAGTTTCTGATCAAAAAATCAAACTTGCACCTGTGTAATTTTGACAAAAATGTCAACTTTTGCCTTTAGTTTAATTCGAAGCGCGACTGGTGTCGCCATGATGAACTAAATTGGATGCATTTAGTCTTAAGATATTACATCCGCGTTAACTGAAGTCAAGTTGCCAACTATTCACGAAATTTGGAAATATTCACGAAAGTAGTCCTAATTAATGAATAATTCTTCCACTGAGGTTTACTGTCAGACAAGGATATTAATTTTGTGATTATTAAACTTGTCAATAAATTTAGATTGGCGGTTGACTCTTTCTATTACAAGAGTCGCATTGTCATCAGTGACGTGATGCGGCTGCCTTTTCCGTAGAACAGTATTTTCCACACTTTTTAAGGAATTATTCTTGTAAATGTGAAATATTAATGTTATTGTGTTCCTATTTCTATTTTCTATGTTTATCATTGTTTTTTCGCTTTGTTTAGCCGGTACTTTTGTTAGGATAACAAGGAAAAAGAACATAAGCCTGCCACAGTTTCTCCATATAAGTAAAAGTGAAATAATTCAAGAGTATGAAAATTCATGGCCACTGGAGAGAGAATAGTGAAAAAACTAGCCTTTGAAACATTTTCGGTTGATACTTAAGCCTAGTTTTTTTCACGGACATACTACTTCAAGGTATTATGTGCGTCGGGGAGACTAGACTTAATTACCCCCAAAATGTTTTAAATGGTGGTGCGAACCATTCTCTCTCCAGTGGCCATGAATTTTCATACCCTTACGGCGCAAAACTTTGAATTATTTGACTTCATATTACTGTGGAAACTTTCTCTGTCTTATGTTTTTTCAATACACTGGCAAAAAATCCGCCTCAACATTGCGAAAGAAACTACTAAAACATAGCAAAAGGAAATAGGAACGCAAAGATGTTGAGATTTTCATACCGCACGGGGATTTTAAAAGAATTCTTTACAAAAAACTGTGGAAAATACAGTTCTAACGGAAATGGCAGCCGCATCACGTGACTCAAGACAATGGGACCCTTGTTAAAGAAGGAGTCAAACGACAGTCCAAATTAATTATCAAGTAAAAAAAATAACTGTCCTCATTCAATATTTAAAAAAGAAATAAAATGAATTATTAATTGATAAGAACTACTTTGGAGAATATTTCCAAGTTTCTTGAATAATTGGCAACTTGACTTCATTTAACGCAGATATATTAACTTAAATGAGGAAAGAACGTTAACTGAACCGCATCACCGCTTCCGGTCTCTTACCAGGTTTTCGTGTTTCCCCATCCGGCGACTACAGCAAATCCCTCACTCTCCTTAGCCATAGGATTGGCTAGAGGGATGCTGCGTACGAAATTGTTGAATTCAAAGGGCTCCTTGACAAACACTAGTGCCACATCATTGGCGCTGACGCTATATCTACAAAACAAAGAAAACTCCGTTAGATACTTAGTACACGTATACAGCGACGGATGTAGACCAAAATGAAGGAGAAAGGGTAACCGGGGGACATTTTGGTTTACCTCACATTGCATTCAAAAAGGACCACTTAATGGATTGGGAAAATACATTAATGTGGTACAAAGAACTTAATTTTTACAAACGTTTTATTTCAGAAATGGAATTTATAAAAAATACAGACACATGATTTTGAATCTACGCACAGACACTGAAGAACTATGTGGCTTATACAATACAATATTATAACCTGTTTGTGTTTCTACTTTTTTGTGAACATATTTTTTGTGTTTATATTTCTGTTTATATCATGTTCATTTGTCCTGTTGTTATGTTCATTGTTATAATTCTTTATTACTTGATCACCTCACGACGGTGTAAATCCACGTCGAAACGAAATGAGGTATTCAAATAAAAAATTTAAAATATTATTCCTCTATAAAAGGTAGTAAGGTTTTAACTATTTTTTAAAATATATTACATATGGACGTTAATAGTAGTAGAATTAAACTTACTTTCATTGTGTCCACAGTTTGACCCTTGACGCAGTGTGCTGCTGTGAGCACAGTGTGGTGAGTTATTATGGATCCCCCGCACGTGTGAAGATACGAATCCGAGGTCATCACTTGCAGAGACACAATAAACGGGAACTCGCCTGCAAACGTAATGCAAAGTAGACGAAATTAGTGTGACGTCACGTGCGTAGCAACCGTACGCTGAGTTTCAGGTCCAGGTGCCGTTGCTAAGGTTCGTACTATTAACCAACTAGTGGTGCCGAAACCATTTCACATACTTTCTCATGTACATTTCTCCGTCTGCAGCATTGAGTGAGAAACAATTCTTTAGTGAAAGGGTCGGTTGTAGCGTCGTCCTCTATAATTTGTTCGTCTTTCAGTGCTTTTCTCTTCATGCTCAAAATCGCTAGATGAACGTATTACTCTTCTATGTTTATTAGATATTTTATTTGAAGTTTAAAAGTAAAATAAATGTTCATAATATTATTTCAAAACAGGTAGCGATATATCAGTCTTTTAAATATCGTTAAAGGTGTTTGTAAATGTAATCCTGTTTGTAATAGACAGGAATTGATGTATTTTCGCGCTTGCAGTCCTCCTATGTATTTCATCATTACATCTTTCGTTTGAATGTAAGAAAAGTGTATTTCGCGTCTTCTTAGACCATTTAGTCTCCTAAATAATAATCAATATTCATGAAACAGTAAACTATTGAGTAAATGTAGCAGACATAAATTATATTATTGCGTCAATACCAAACTTTCAAGCGAAATAATTCTTATTAATACGTATTGTGTACTACATATAATTTACGTACGGAAAATTTAAGCAAAATTGTTGCAGCCGTATTTGAGATACATTCAAAAGAGAACTGTGAATTCGTATGAAGTTCCTTTTGTTTAAAAGTAAAAAAATAAATCAGATCACGTACATTTACAACAAGTAAATTCTACCGTAAATACGAAATGCGAATTAAATTGGTTCAATCGTCCACTTAGAATCGCTGCGCACAGACGGACGGTTTGTCAAAAACCACTTTTTCAGAATCAGCGATCGCTCAAGCGGATTTTTCCGACAAAATCTAGCTTTCGATTTTTTTCACTATAACAATACTTTCTTCATACTACGTATATGAGAATGAAAAATGGTGATGTGCTTTGTTCTAAAGTGTTGACACTTCAAAGAGCCAAATAGTTGCTCATTCTGGAGATTTTGGAATAATGAAGAAACAAAAGTGTTATAAAGAAGGAACCTAAAGGAAGATAATCAAACATATTAAATACTTGATGACATAACCTCAATTTTGCATACCCTAGTGTGAAGCGTAAGTAAGATAATGAACTGTAAAGGTTTAGCTCAGTGTGCTTGATTCTTATTTATATGTCATTGGAGGAAGGACAAAGTAATCCGTTTCCTAATTATTTTATTGTACCCCAAAAATATCTGATATGGAATTTAATTACACTTCTTCTTGCCACTACGCAAAATAAAGGTTGTGAGTGTGTATTACGATCAGAGTGCAATGTATGCCTTAATAACACAATTACGGGATGTGTTTGGAAACACGCTGTTTAGTCGCCATGGCAACCAACCCCACTACTAACGACGGCTATTCACAATAATGGCATCCACGTATGGACTGAACAAGCAAATAACTCAATTCCAAATATATTTCCTTATGCCAATGATGGATGTGTTGACTGCGGTAGCAGAATATCTCTTTCCTTGATTCATGTTATTCACACATGTTGCATAATTATAATGTTGTGAATAGACCAGGGCAAACAAGGTTAATAACTAATATTCCCATAAGGATGGATTTCATTCGACATAATTCTAGAAATCTTAAAATTATTTTCTTATTCCAGTCCGTAGAAATGTTGTCCGTTGTATAAACAAAAATAATAGAATGAACAAGTGAAGAGTTTGCATGATAAATTTAGAGAAACAATAAGTATATTGCGGCTCATCTCTCTTTATTGGACACACAAGTAATAGAATCAGTGTTAAACATTTAATGAATGTATCGTATGGAATGAACCAAAAAAGATTGATTTCAAAATATTTTAATACATATCCGTTGTTTATTATTATTATTTAAAATAGTGAAATCATGATATATATTAAATCTTGTCCCGGAAAATCAGTATTTTTCACGTTTTCCCTTAGTTAATTTGATTGAAATNATGTACTGCTTTCGGATAGTACGTTAGCTCATCGTCTTTCAAAACATTTATTTGGGTATTTACACAAATGTATTTGATATTTATGTATTGTAAACTGCGCCAATATTGCGAGGTTCAATACTTTTCTCCTTTTCCTTTTATCTAACGGTCGGTCCACGTAAATCGCAGAGAGAAGACTGGGATCATTCTCTACGAGACGAAGGTCGAAACCGCTGCCTCGCATACGTCAGTGAAATGGAAGTGCTTTATTGTCATTTTTCATCTTCTTTCTAATTTGTAGAAGACAGTAATGTGTTGATGTATATATACACTCTCTAGCAACCCGAGTGTTCTCGTTATGTTGCATGTTTTTAACGTCTTCGTATTTTTATTGAATCGTCGAAGATGAAAAGTCTAAATGTTTACTTCACGAGAAACATATCACGCTGATTTGTCCACCAGTCGAATGCTTGTCTGGTCCTTCCGAGGCAACACACGACGGCAGTTTGCATCTTTATTTAATGCACAAAACAGAATGCATGCTATTGTGTTACGAATAATTTAGGTTAACCTTTGCAGATAGACGCGCTGTTGCGGACTCTTATGTAGAACTCTTTGAGGCGGACAATATCTCCATTCATAGGTGTCACCTACCTTTAACTCTGAAAGAAGCGCAAATGAATTTACGTCTCTGACGATTGATTCCCCCAACCTCGACTTGTTTGCCTATTTTCGTTATTGCCCGTTACTTGTAATAATTAATGCGCCTTAATAAACCTTGCCAGAGAAGTTTTGAAAAGTTCGAATGTTTTGCCAACATAGCGCGATGTAAAAATAATAAATTACTCTTCTCGACGATGGCGAAGAAAAATGCGTTCCTTACATTGAGCACAAGCTCTGTACCAACATAAAGTCAATTAGACTGACAAAGTCACAAATAACTTATTTTCATAAGATCTGTCACAAAATGCCTATAACCAAGTTGAGAACAAAGTAGTAATTCACAGAATCTAATATCAAATACACTAATGAATATATTGCGTTTCCGGTGGTCTTGGTTTTTTTCTTTATTTCTCGAGTTAAAGTAGCTTGATTTTGAGTATACTTCAGAGATGAGAAACACAAAGTTGTGCAAGAAAAAATGCCAATGATGAACTTAGAGGAGAACTCAAAACGTTTTCATGTTAAATGTAAATGTTACTTAATGGAATCATGCGAGACAATTGTAACATGGTTAAAATTCGCAACATTCAAAAGAACTCTCCGGAAGAGAAAAAGGTATTTTTCCATGTTATATGTTTTTCTTCCTACGAGCACTTAGTTTCTGCTCCAATTCAATAGAATAAAACTCGTCCTTTTCCTGATTCCTGACTTATTTATTTTGAAGGGGATTTCGTTATGGAACAACGCAGTTAAAACCTGTGAAGTAACCAAATCAATCACCCGTATGAATCCTTTCTTCCAAAAGATTTACTTGCTAAACAACAAGAAAACAATATATGGATTTTCAACAATTCCCACACATTATTTCAAATAGTTTCTTCGATTATTTTTTATTTGCTTAATATTTTTTAATATTCATAATCGAATATGTAAATTCCAAAGCCGAATAACAAGTCGTGTTCCTTATACTTGGCAACAATGCAGTTCATTCCATCTTCCAGTTGATAGTGGTCTTCATAGGACCACTTCTTCAGTTTTTCTCAGTATTCGTAAATTGTCTTGAAAATAATAGTCGGTTTTGTCAAATTTCAATTACAACTGGATCCAGTCCACGAACGCCGATACTCGGGTGACGACGGAAGAAGCGTTGACTGATCCACATGGAAGATATCCCCATCAGACGACGCCAATCACGGACCCTCTGTACGCCAACGGGTCACCGGAATCTCCCTGAACAGAAGACAGGGTGCGTTAACATGTCACCAGTTAACAGCCTTCTCCCTCTGGTGACGCTGGTACATATAACTCCCGATTGATCCAAGTGTACTCAAAATTTTAAAACTTTACCGAAAATGATGTAATATGGCTGCCTAATACGAATTGCCAACTTCTTCAAGGACAAATTACATATCAATAAGTATTAATAGTGGTCACAAATGCGACTATTTGCTGTAAATAAATACAAGTTAATAACACAACAAACTAACAAGACACAAAGTAAATTGAATTGATGGTCGAAATTTGCGATAGAATAAGGTTAAATAAATCCGAAAGTAAAGACAACATAATGGGAGATACATTTATCATTACTCTTATTGACGATAGCGAAGTAGGAACGTTGGAATGTTTTACTTTGTGGTGTTTCTTATTTGTTCCCCTTTTTTACAGCAAATAGTCGTTTTTCGGACTACTAATAATATTCATATGAAAATTATTGATATTTATAGGGGTTTAGTAGTTGGTGTTTGACAGCCATATTGCATCTTTGTTATTGGGAAAATTAACTAAGACTATGAGTATACCTTTTTTTTATGAAGGGGAGATGGGTGATTTAACGCCAAGCTTAAGCCACACACTTGGCGATGATTGCCAAGGACCTTCCAAAGTTGATGATTGGCGAGTAATGTGGCAGCCCCGCATTGGCAAAGTTAGTCAAATATTCGATGCTGAAAGGTATTGGTCCATACGAACGACAAGAACCTTTCAGCCCGGAGTCCAAGACAGAGGAACCGCCTTCCTTGGCGACTGTTCGTCAATTTGGCTACACATTCGTCGAAGAACGCCAAACAGTGCGCGTAAATTATATAGTAATTCAATCAAGTCTGCATGTAAGCAAATATGTGGGGTTGTAATTCGAGCAATAACTATACAATTATAACTGTTATATGAGCTTCAAATAATATTTATAAAAGTTATTATTATAATTATACCCTATTCTTTTATAACAAATTTTTTGCATTCTTCGTGTGCTTAAACTATCAATGTCGCTATGAATTTTTTTTGTTATCTTAGGTGGCATAAAATATATAGGACAATAGCTGTATATTAATAATACCTAATTACGAATTATAAATAAATAAAATATGAATTCCGCGAACATCGATTTAATAAAATTTACAGCAAAAAGGTAACAGTAACGAGTCCTGTTTTAAACCATATGAATCATAATATGAACAAATTTAACGGAGACGATTAAAGTAATTCAAAGGTTTCGTTTGAAGTATTTTAAAAGTTGTAATCGCAAGTATTTTCCGTTGACTCTTTGGCAACGCTTGCCGTGTGAGTGACCAAGGCTTTACATTATGCATTACTCACTGAGGAAGCAGAAAGGCCTCCGGTGAAAGGTCCAGTGCAGACGTTGGTTGTAGTGAGTGGGGTCTCGTTCTCAACAGCACCACTGGATTCGTCAATGGGCACTATGGGCACAGCGCCGTCTGCAGCACGGCGGGCATGGTGGGCAGCAGCGAGGAGGTTAGAGAGCCCCACCCCGGGAGGATGGCTTGACCTTGAGGGATGGAGCCAGAGTGGGCAACGCAATGGGACCCACGCGAGCGTTGTAGGTCAAGGGGGAACGGAGAATCATCACAGCGACGTCGTTGGGAGCCACTCCTCTGCCAAGAGACAAAGACAATACTCATGTTCAGTGGCGGATGTAGATCCTAATCAAGAGGGGGAAAAACTGGGAAGATTTTTCTTTAAAAATAATGGTTTTACAACACAGATTTTTTAAAAATTGTCTTAAAATAAAGTGTAGCAAATAAACAAATAATTAATTAATAAAATTTTATTCTGGTAACACTTTTACATGACTGAACCTCCTCATCAACAACCATCCCTACAAGGAACTATCTCAAAACATTCTGCTACAAAAGATGTACTACCTCACAAGGTGCATCCATTCCAAGAAGTTTGGACTACGTAACACAACCAACATGATCAGTAACGATATCATAATACACAATAAAAAACAAAAACAAAGAGGAATCAAATTATACAAGTATACTTTATTGCATTATCGTGGAGATTAGTATGAATTTGTATGCCCCACCCATTTGCAATTACAACACGTAATGTTGTATGTATTTTAGCACTAGCCGTGAAGATGCCTCGGAATAAAGGCGAAACGTCGGCATGAGCGTAATGTGGTTTCCGAAAACGAAAATCTCTTCAAATCCTCAAGATTGAACATAAATTTATTTATTAGTCAAGAGAATTTCCTGTTATTACTTAAAATAAGAAATTATATCTAACTAACCTTTGTATTTATTTATTCTCATATCTATGTACATTTTTATTTCTCATATAATTTCTATTTACAATACATTTTAAAGAATTAGATTCATGTCCTCCATGTGCATATAACTGCCTTATTAAAAATAAGGTTTATAACAAAGCTCTTGATTAGTACACTGAAGATGACTTTATAATGTAGAAACCTAGGTGATCCTAGAATGATGTCTATATTGTGAGCGAAANTCAAGATATTGATACACGTGCTCTAGAATTTCGACTGAATTATTCTTTTCATTCAAGGATTGTACAATAAAAGTACAGTTAAGCTTCCATTTTTTGGCGAACCTTAAATATCCTTAATTAAAAACCAGTTGTAGCAAAATCAGTGCACATACTTTCTTATACACGTTTTGTCCAACTGCCGCATCGAGTGACAAAGAATTTACTACAAGTGTAAGTCCACCTGTATGCTTGCTTTTTTATCTGTCATCGTCTCCTCTGATGAATGGGATCTCAGTTAGTCATTTTTGAAGTATGCAGAACTCTAAGGTTGAAATGACTTGTGAGAAAGGAAATTGCTTGATGACGCAGACAGATCAAAATGCAGGAAATTCGCCGCAAAATATGTACGAGAAAAATAAATTTTAAAAATCCTAACCGTCCCTCATCCTTCTAATAACCTTTGAATATATCATCTACGATGTGCATATGTGTATTTTTGATGCGTGATTCTCATACAAATTGAAATAAAAGTTTTTAAACTTTCGAAAGTACTTTTTCATCGTTTATCTTAACATCTGAGATTAATTACATGGATGTTTCAGTGGCGGATCGAGACCGTAATCAAGCTGGGAAGGGAGTGCTAATCGGAAGTATTTATGTTTACAAAAATGGTTTTACAACACAAATTTTTTTAATATTACCTTTCAATAAAACGTATCAATTAAATAATTAAAAGTAAACAATCTGGTATTATTAATAACAATAACCATTGTTTATTAAATTTCTTGTTATGGTATTATTAATTTTGCCCCACGCCATAGATCTGCCATTGGAATGTTCTGGATTTCGACGGCGAGCTCACGCTGAATTGCGAAATTGGTTTCTTGATTAGTTAAATTGTAATGTTTTGGGCCATTTTAGGTAAGTTTTAAAAAGGCAATGATTTGAGTTTCTTTATTGTACGTCAAAGGTCCACCGACTCAAGTGACTGAAAGTTAATCAATAATAATAAAATGATTTTACTCCGTGGCGAGGCTCAGGTCATGAGATCTGCTTCTCCGCCTGACCATTATTTGCGTACATACAATATATACAACATACATATACAATAATATAAAATAATTAAACATTCATACAACATAAAACACACATCCGTAAAAAACTATAACTAAAATTGGAGACGTCTGCCAAAGTTAAAGTAAAAGTTCCACAAGTTTACGACATTTTCTGTTTCTTGTTATGGGAAATCATTTACCATCCCATGTCAACAGTCATGCAATACTATATGCTGATGACAGCACCTTTATTCATAGCAGCAGAGATCCCACTCACCTGCAAACTATTATCTGAATTGAAGTATAGAGAGAATGTTCACCAATATAACACATGAAGCAATAGAAAAATTGATATATCTCAATATAGACGATCCAAATCTTTAAAAAGTTATGATGTAATGGATTAAAAATGTTTTAATAAAATCCCTTATCATTGCATAATGTTAATGTAGAAGTTTTAAAAATAAAACTGTATAATTGGCTGGTTCTGAAACAATTCTGTAATGTAAAATAATTTAAAGATTGTAACACAAGTATTTGATTGTAATTTTTGTAGTGTCAAGTATGTTTTGTTTATATTCTTAATGTTAATGTAATATGATTAATTGTAATTTTGCATTTTTTAATATCTTTAGTATTGTACAGGATGATTTTTATGTTATACCTTTTTTATAGATTCAACATGAATTGTGTTTCATGTTTTGTACATTTGACATTGCTTATTGCCCTAAAAGGCCTAACGACAATAGAATAAAATTATTTTTATTATTATTTACCGTTTGTTTAAACCAAGGCTATTTTTAAATAATGGAGGGTGACTGAGCAATTTTGACCCTGGATTCGGATTTAGCGCATCAAAATACCCTAGGATACATAGGCGTACTTCTTGGAAATGACCACTGTTTCAAAATATTGATTAATATTTTATTATTTTGCAAGTTAGTCATGCTTGGTAGCAGATAGAAAATAAGACAATAAAAGTATTGATAATATTATAATAAGAAGTTAAATGACAAATCATCCTCGAAATATGTATAAAATACACTCACACACGGAATAAAATGAATAGATTCTTAGTACACAAGGTTATATCGAGAAAGAAATCACATTTAAGAAATTAATTATCTACANAAAGAAATTACATTTAAGAAATTAATTATCTACATAAGGCTCATTTGTGTTTATATTCTCATACATACACAAACCCATTTTCGCTTACAAACAGATAGACACACACTCATACGTATATGCATGCTTCGATGCACACACACTTATATCATTACTCCTCCTACCCTTAATGTAAAAGTAGTTGCTATAATGTATTTAAAAGAAATTAATAACTACAAAAAATAAAACCAAAACAGGGTTGCTGTATACAATTATACACACTTGTCAAATCACTACACTACTATTCACTCTGAGATTCAATTCACCTCACTTCTTTGCACTTCACTGTGCTTCTATTTCGAAGAAGCAAGAAGACGGTTGCGGAAACATTTTACTCTAATTTTGCAAACTCTATTGAAACTTGAGTTACGAATGTCATAATAAATCCCCCCCAACCCCAAGTCTCCGCTTGAAGGCATGCGGTACTTTGCCCCCAGATGTTCGGTAATGTCACATCATTTACGATATGTGTTCGAACATTTTGTCACTAGCCACGACGGAAAATCAATCTCCAACAGTAGTTGACTCTTCGAAGACGAGATGTCAGTCTGAATGGAGGGTTTCGAAACTGAATAATTGTTATTCCCACTTTACATTAACAAAACCTGACCTTCATTACCTTCAAAGATTTTCTGAAACATTCTATTAGTATTATAACTCGCAGCTAACTTTTTATCTTATCTAGGTATTTTGCTGAATTTTTTGAATCCGCCTCTGCCTTAGGGCCCTTGATCGGAATTGATGGGATGGTCCCTTGCTTGCTTCCGGAGAGTAAATTAGTTTTTTTCCCTCCACGTGGTCATACGCAGTTTGTACTGTTTTTTGACAATAAATTTATTATTATTATTATTAAATTTATTATTATAAATGTTTGGGGTGCTGGGGCGCACACGTCTCCCTTTATGTTGATGAACCTTACGTCAAAACCCAAACCGCTACTTTTTCCGCTCTAAGCAACTACCTACATTGTCTATGTGGATGACCAGCCCTGTGTCAAGGATGTAAAAGGTTTAGGTCATAAAATGACGGAGTGAAGTAGTGTCAGCTGTAGTGGAATGTCGGGTTTTAAAAAGTAACCGTTAAGGGAAGCATTTTACTTCCTCATACACGTGGTATATAGATAGTTTCGTAATCGTGAAAAAATTCGAAAGCGAGATTTCGACGGAAATATTCGGCCTTGGTTGGTATTCCTGATTGAAAAAAAAGTGTTCTTGGTAATAACGTCCGTCCGTCTGTTCTGAGTAAATTGATGAATATATTTAATTCATATTTCGTATTTACTTGTTATCGATGCACGTGCTCTATTTTTTTTAAACAAAAGGGTTCTTTACATGAAGATCAAAGTACTCTTTCGAGTATTTCTCAAATAGCGAATCAAACGATTTTGCTTAAATTTTTTAAGTAAAGAAAAAATTATCTGTATTACTTCCATAGAAGCGGTACTTCGCTTGGAAGTTAGGTGTAGACGCAATAAAATAATTTCTCTCTGCAACACTTTCACATTAGTTTCATCTAGTCAGAGCTCGAGGACAACACCAAATGCCACGCAACAGACTACAACTGAATGACCCACAACTAGACGATTTGTTACCAATGTAACATGAGATAATTTTAATAAGTTCAATACAACTTTTAACCAATAATACGCATGCATCTTAAGAACATTTCAGGTTTGTACTTTATTACATATTCAAGTTAAATATTTGTAATAATTGCACTAAAAATTCAGTGATATGAAGTACTAGATAATTTGGTATATATTTTTATAGCAAATATACGGTACGCCATGCGATTTACAATAAGGATTTTTTACAATTTTGTTAAGAAGAATACACCTGAAGATGGGGAACATACATCCCCGAAACGTTATGTGATAATGCGAACTGTGAAAGAGTTTGTGCTTCCTCAATACAAACATGTCAAAAATAAGGGTACTGCCAATCAGTTTATGAATTTGAAAGACATTATTCTTATCTATTTTATATTTAAAAAACTTTAAATACGAGATTTATTATTTCAGTAATCGCCGCCCCTAATACGCAAGAGCCTAGAGGTCCTGTAAAAAAATCCGTCTCTGCCCGAAGGAAAACCGGAGGGAAAACCCGGTCCAGAATGGGGACAACTCGCTCTAGAATGAGTTAGGTAGATACATTGCGTTCTTTCAGTTAAGTAAGATGACTTTGAAAAGCCCATAGCTGTGTAAGATGTTCATTTAAGGCGCGCCGACCTGAGGACCGCGAACAGGATGTGTTATGATTCTCATAGCTATCGTGTGATGGGGTGAAGCGTCTACGTCGAGTAGAGATGACGTCATGACGCCGTTGGGTGCAGTGATGTCGAAGTGTTGATGAAGCTCGTCTTCTCACTGAAAGTGGAAGGAGGAAATGAAACGGATATCCTTGCGATTATGTGGCGATATCCTCAGTGGCGTACAATGAAGATAAAGGAATATATCCGTAGGGAAAGTGACCGTTTAATAATAATAATAATGAAATACAAAGAGTAGTATGTTGGAGCTAATGATTTACATTTTTATTTTAATACTAGAGGGTTTCAGATTTGATGACATCGGTCTCCGGACGAAACATGAAATTTGGTATGGTCCACAGATTGCAGCTAATGTTTCTGTTCAAACGGCAATTATGTCATGTTGTTTTTTAATAGTTTTAAATACACCTAAAGGCATTATTCTAGAATAGAGCTCATTAGGTATTCTTTAATTACCTATCTTCATAGATTTTTATCATNTATTCTAGAATAGAGCTCATTAGGTATTCTTTAATTATCTATCTTCATAGATTTTTATCATGAATTTTGATCGGATTTTTCTTGCGAGTACACAATCATTTATGTTAATGCCACAAGAACTTTTAACAATTGAATTAAGTACTTATATTTAATTCTGGTAAATCGTCTCGCAATACAGCATCATGGAAACATAAACATATTATAGAAAACGTCTTCTAATAGGAAATCGGTCCTATGAATTATACATCAAAGTAGGAGAGGAACCCCACCTGAGGGTACTAAAATTGTTCTAAAGTGTTTGTTCTAATAAGAAATATATTTGACATGGCCTCAATGCGTAAGAGTTATGCAAACACGTCCGCATTAAGGAAGTGTTGACCTCTGAGAGGAAGGTTGAGAAGGACGTCTCCGGAATGGGAGCTGAATGCAATCTGATCTTTCTGTTTACGATGCGAGATTTACAGTGACTGTGGTTGAATGAAGAAATCGTTGTTGGAACCTGGGTTTGCCAAAACTTTCAGGGGATAGTAGTGTACTCGAAGCCACAGAATTTGCATAACCTTCATATACGTCTATAAATCAATTTTGATAAAAAATTGTCCTCTGTGTTGAGTCGATTTGGTATAGTTTACAGAATAATTCTTAAATTGATGCTTGAGAGGGGGGGAGAAATTCAGTCCTCTAAGCTCCCCCCCCCTGTGGGTGTATAGAAATGTGATTTGGCAACACTTTGCAGTGGGTTCTTGGTAACATAGTGGGCGTAATTAATCACATCAATACAGCAATTTAATTAATTGTAAATGTTCCATTAACAGTACTTTAGAAGCATAGTCAAATTCCGAAGAAAATTCGTCACAATTGGCCGGACATTTTCGTAACAAAATTTAAGAAAAAATGAAAGAAGGAGTTTCTTCAAAATTTCTTCAAAAGAGTTTAAAAGATATCCTAAAGAAAGGAAACGAGAAGTGACCAATGGAGCGGAAGCGCGGCGTTTTTTTTAGTCTACCTGTGACAAAGTTAAATTCAGGCACTGTCAGAATTTTCAAAGGTTAGTGATTAAGAACTCTGTTCGGCACAGATAACTTATCGATTAATGTCGGTACTACGAATCGGCTCATGTAAAAAGGGAGAGTCGGCAATCTCGGAATGCAAATAGGCACCTCGGCTGACACGTGATCTTTAGCCTCTTCCCTCATTACTCTTCTTTCGCTGTGAGCACAGTAGATATCCTTTTGGTACGAGTTCAGAGTTTGGTAGGAGATAGAAGAACACGCTTGACTGTTTTATTACATGTTTATTATTTCCCACAACATATTATGAAAATATACACACAATACCACACAATATATAACTATAAATACTCTAAAAAGGTACTTTCTTACGACGTTTAAGATATACTTAACCATTTTTATACATTTCAAACAGTTTTACAAATATATTTATCTGTTTTAGTGAAATAAGTATATAATGTGTACAGTGCTTTGCAAATATACTACAATTCCTCATGATGATTGATATCACGGTTGTCGTCTTTCTCGATGAATTTACGAATTTGCATGTGGTCTTTTATAATCCACTCCGTGAAGCTGGAGACACGTGTGAATACAGATACAGATGAGGTTTTCCATGACACGATTCCTATGAGCTTGTGTCCCTGGAAAAGAGGGCCCCCAGAGTCACCCTGAAACACATAAATAAATAAATTAAGTAAGCGTCAAAAAAGCAGTACAAACTGCGTATGACCACGTGGAGGACAATAAACTAATTTACTCTCCGGAAGCAAGCAAGGGACCATCCCATCAATTCCGATCAAGAACCCTAAGGCAGAGACGTATTGAAAAATTTCAGCAAAAATTCATTGATATGATAAAAAGTAACCTGCAAGTTATAATACATATATAATGTCAATATGTTTGTAAATTTACATGTACAAGTTACTATCGAACTATAGATTATTCTCAATATAGTATTTATAAACAATAAGAATTGAAATAACACCAAATTCACGAAGTATTCATTTAATAGACGCGCAACTAGACAAAAGTCACTACTAGTGACCTACGGAATAAAAAGAGGGTTGCTATTTCAATTCCCTTTTTAATATCTCAATAGAAATGGATCCAGGAATTGTTTTTGGATTTCCTACCATTCATAAATCGATCAATGATGTTATCACATTTTATAAGAACACCGATAAAACATTTCCATTACTAATTTATTGTGCTAGTAAAGTTCCATTATTACAATTGCAAACTAATTTCATTTTATTTATAAATTTCTCTTTTTCGATAATCATTCTATTTAAATTTAAACAAAGTAATTTTCTATGGATCAATTGGATTGGAATCTTAATGGAGTACGAGTATACTAGAAATAGTGAAATTCCACAGCCCTTCACTCGGTTACCCATATTGGATGGAAATTTATAATACAAAGTAAGTCAAGTTTGTTCTATGAATAATGTTTTCGCCCATCGTCCATAAGAGTAATGACACTTATTCCTCGCGTAATGTTGGCAGGACATTCAAATTTCTGAAAACTTAAATCTATCGCCAATATCGGTCATCAATCCAATGCACTTTTGCTCTTCTAGTGTTGTTCTGTTCTTTCTGCATCGAGTGTGTGGAACGAATATTGCCTTGTGACTTAGTTTGTTGTATTGTTATCAAATTGTATTTCTTTACAGAAAAAAAAGTCACTTTTGTGACTACAATAATTGTTTATTTGAGTATAAGTTGAATTCGTCAAAGTTGGCAATTCGTGTTTGGTAGCCTTATCGCATAATTTTCGCCAAAGTATAGTATAGAATCAATACTTACAAAACCTGTTCCGTCGTCTCCGTTGAGCGCGCAAAGCATCGTTTCTGTTACATTAAATGAATTTTCTTTTTTCATCTGCGCAACACACTCTGCGTGGGACATCAGGGGCAATGCAGCAGTTTCCATTGTATTCCAGACCAGTGGATAATGCCTGAAAATGAAAAAGAAATCTATAATTATGTAATACAAGAACCTCGTACCGAGTCGAATAAACTGAACTCGAAAAATCCAGACGAGTTGAAAGGTGTTTTAAAAATTCCCTGTACCGTTAAAGATATCAATTCTCAGTATAATTTTTCTTTGAGTTTCGATGTACTTTTTTGTATGTTTTATCCTGTTATTCTTGCATTGCTTTTAATATTTTCTTTTCCCAGTAACTATTGTTTTAAGTTTTCTTTAATATTTCGTACAACGCTGGGTAGATCTGCTAGTAGCGTATAAAATGAAGCAGTACATTCAATAGCGAGTGAAGTTGTTTTTAAGACAGTCAATAATAAACGGTACAACAGGACAAGGCGCCCAGATGTGCCCCCATGACGAATAACATGGTCCCTTTGTGTATAGATATTGACTGACAAAATATCATTATTAATGACGATATTAACTATTTTTGCTTTTTGGTATTGTTTCCTCTAATAAAACACGGTGATTTTCGGCTTTTTTATTTTTCCATTAAATTTAAACAAAAATTAACCGATCTCAAAAGTCGCTTAGATGATAAAACACTCGTATCTAACCAAAAATATTCTTTAAGTGGTTTTCACAGTATACGGCCACGATAATTGTCCAAAAGAATATCAAACAATGGCAAATAAGACCAAAAATGGACATTTTTGTCGAAATGACAGAGGTGCCGGGCCTATTTTCTGGTCACCAACTCTCTATACCAGCTATTGTAATAGACTTAAAAAATGCCAAAATAGTCCGAGAAGTATAGAAAATACGCAAATATATTACTTTTTTGCATTTTAAATTTGGCTTACAACATGTCGAGACTTGATATTTAGACACCATTTAGAATAGCACGTAAAGAGTTGGTGACCAGTAAATAAAGATTGCACTTCCGTTGTTTCGACAAAAATGTCCATTTTATGTATTTTTGCCATTATTTGGTATACTTTTGGACATAAATCGCGACCGTATACTATGTAAATTATTTTGGTTAGGTATGAGTGTCTTATTATCTACGCGACTTGCATGATCAGATAATTTTTCATTAAATTCAGGAAAAATAAATAGAAAGCGGAAAATCACAATATTTTAGTTTAGGAAACTATACCAACCGCATGGAAAGTTAGAACCGTGAATAATAATGATATTTTATCAGTAAATATCTATACATAAAGGGACATGTGATTTGGCTGGGGGAGTACATTTGGGTACCTTATCCTCGTGTACCCTTTCATGTATTTTATCTACATATGATAAAACATATGTTAGAAAAATATTGCATGAGTTTGTTTCCTTGACATCTCATTGAATTGAAAGCTGCAATGTTCAAGCGGTCATTCACCAGAGTGCGCCAATTTTTTTGTATTGTAGTATTTCTAAAGGGAAATTTAGTATGCTATTGAAGATTGGGGGTATAATTGATTAAAGCAGGGTGGTAGGGTTTCTTCAAAGATGTTGTTAGGAGATTTTAGTAAGAGTTACTTNCTTATTCCTCGCGTAATGTTGGCAGGACATTCAAATTTCTGAAAACTTAAATCTATCGCCAATATCGGTCATCAATCCAATGCACTTTTGCTCTTCTAGTGTTGTTCTGTTCTTTCTGCATCGAGTGTGTGGAACGAATATTGCCTTGTGACTTAGTTTGTTGTATTGTTATCAAATTGTATTTCTTTACAGAAAAAAAAGTCACTTTTGTGACTACAATAATTGTTTATTTGAGTATAAGTTGAATTCGTCAAAGTTGGCAATTCGTGTTTGGTAGCCTTATCGCATAATTTTCGCCAAAGTATAGTATAGAATCAATACTTACAAAACCTGTTCCGTCGTCTCCGTTGAGCGCGCAAAGCATCGTTTCTGTTACATTAAATGAATTTTCTTTTTTCATCTGCGCAACACACTCTGCGTGGGACATCAGGGGCAATGCAGCAGTTTCCATTGTATTCCAGACCAGTGGATAATGCCTGAAAATGAAAAAGAAATCTATAATTATGTAATACAAGAACCTCGTACCGAGTCGAATAAACTGAACTCGAAAAATCCAGACGAGTTGAAAGGTGTTTTAAAAATTCCCTGTACCGTTAAAGATATCAATTCTCAGTATAATTTTTCTTTGAGTTTCGATGTACTTTTTTGTATGTTTTATCCTGTTATTCTTGCATTGCTTTTAATATTTTCTTTTCCCAGTAACTATTGTTTTAAGTTTTCTTTAATATTTCGTACAACGCTGGGTAGATCTGCTAGTAGCGTATAAAATGAAGCAGTACATTCAATAGCGAGTGAAGTTGTTTTTAAGACAGTCAATAATAAACGGTACAACAGGACAAGGCGCCCAGATGTGCCCCCATGACGAATAACATGGTCCCTTTGTGTATAGATATTGACTGACAAAATATCATTATTAATGACGATATTAACTATTTTTGCTTTTTGGTATTGTTTCCTCTAATAAAACACGGTGATTTTCGGCTTTTTTATTTTTCCATTAAATTTAAACAAAAATTAACCGATCTCAAAAGTCGCTTAGATGATAAAACACTCGTATCTAACCAAAAATATTCTTTAAGTGGTTTTCACAGTATACGGCCACGATAATTGTCCAAAAGAATATCAAACAATGGCAAATAAGACCAAAAATGGACATTTTTGTCGAAATGACAGAGGTGCCGGGCCTATTTTCTGGTCACCAACTCTCTATACCAGCTATTGTAATAGACTTAAAAAATGCCAAAATAGTCCGAGAAGTATAGAAAATACGCAAATATATTACTTTTTTGCATTTTAAATTTGGCTTACAACATGTCGAGACTTGATATTTAGACACCATTTAGAATAGCACGTAAAGAGTTGGTGACCAGTAAATAAAGATTGCACTTCCGTTGTTTCGACAAAAATGTCCATTTTATGTATTTTTGCCATTATTTGGTATACTTTTGGACATAAATCGCGACCGTATACTATGTAAATTATTTTGGTTAGGTATGAGTGTCTTATTATCTACGCGACTTGCATGATCAGATAATTTTTCATTAAATTCAGGAAAAATAAATAGAAAGCGGAAAATCACAATATTTTAGTTTAGGAAACAATGCCAACCGCAAGGAAAATTAAAACCGTGAATAATAATGATATTTTATCAATAAATATCTATACATAAAGGGACAATGTGATTTGGCTGGGGGAGTACATTTGGGTGCCTTATCCTCATGTACCCTTTCATGTATTTTATCTACATATGATGAAACATATGTTAGAAAAATATTGCATGAGTTTGTTTCCTTGACATCTCATTGAATTGAAAGCCGCAATGTTCAAGAGGTCATTCACCAGAGTGCGCCAATTTTTTTGTATTGTAGTATTTCTAAAGGGAAATTTAGTATGCTAATGAAGCTTGGGGCTATAATTGGTAAGAGGAGGGTGGTAGGGTTTCTTCAAAGATGTGGTTAGGAGATTTTAGTAAGAGTTACTGACACTAGGAGTAGCAGAAGATGGAATTATCGTTGACCATATAAATAAACAAAAACGAATTCAAAAACCCCTAGAAGCAATTGCGAAAATTGTTTGCGAAAATATAAGAAATTCCGCATTTTAAGGCACCTGGCTGTTCACTTTTTATTCAGAACTTAAGTGTGGGACGAGGAACATATGACGGCATGAATTTGACATTCAAATGTGACTGCACGAACTATTTTGACAAACATTGATTTATTATTGTGCAAATTATTAAAAATGTATTTTAAAAAATAATTATACTCCGGGTCACAAGATGACAAAACCTAATTACCTAGAATTCTGCAGAATATTTCAACATTCTTATGTAATTTAAATGAACTCCCGTGAACTGCTCTCGAATTATCCCGGGAGGAAACTTCGTTTATTTCGGAGCGCGACGTGGTGTCGCAATGATGAACTAAAATGGGTACATTTAGTCTTAAAGTATTATATCCCCGTTACTTGAAGACGAGTTCCCAACTATTCACACAACATGGAAATCTTCACCAAAGAAGTTCTAATTAATTAATAATTCATTTTATTGATTTTGTGATTATTAAACTTGGTAATAAATTCAGAGTGAGAGTCATGTTGGCTCTCCCTAGTGCGTCAATGCATTTTCCCTACCTGTTCAAGTTTTTCGGGCTCCAATGACCTTTGATGTCTAAGAGCCGTAAAGCCCTACAAATAAATAAATTTAGATTGGCGTTTGACTCTT
This sequence comes from Laupala kohalensis, assembly GCA_002313205.1. Classification (NCBI taxonomy): domain Eukaryota; kingdom Metazoa; phylum Arthropoda; class Insecta; order Orthoptera; family Trigonidiidae; genus Laupala; species Laupala kohalensis. The sequence goes on along the minus strand of NNCF01132535.1, from coordinate 29,182 downwards.
TCTATAACAAGAGTAGCATTGTATTGAGTCACGTGATGCGGTTGCCTTTTCCATTAGAACGGTATTTTCCACAGTTATTGGTGAATAATTCTTGTAAATGCCCTGAAGTTATGAAAATCTTAATGTTATTGCGTTCTTGCTTCTATTTTCTATGTTTAATATTTCTTTTTCGCTTTGTTAAGAAGATACTTTTGTCAGGACAACAAGATAAAAATTAAACTTGCCATAGTTTCTGCAAAAAAGTTCAGGTCAAATATTTCAAATTTTTTACTCGTAAGAAATTAAGCCAAGTGTATCTGACGAACATACTACAATTATGCGTCAGAGCGACTAGTCAAGAGTACCCTAAAATTGTTTTAATGATAATTTGAACCATTCTCTATCCAGAGGGATTATTTTTCATAGTCTTGCGCGGAAAAATTTTCAATTATTTTTATTATTCAAATTTTCAAAATTACCGACACAACATAGCGAAAAAAACTACTAAAACATTACAAATGGAAAGTGGAACGCAATGATGTTAATATTTTCATACCCATTTTAAAGGATAATTCACTAAAAACTGTGGAAAATACTCTGCTAAAGGAAATGGCAGACGCATCATTTGACTAAAGACAATTCGATACTTGCCAAAGAAGGAGTCAAACGACAGTCTAAATTAAATTTATGTTTTATCATCTCAAAATAATTGTTCTCACATAATATACAAAAATCGGTAGAATGAATTATTAATAAATAAATAAGTATTACTTTGATTATTATTCCAGAGTTTCATGAATAGTTGGCAACTTGACTTCAGTCAACGCAGATATATTAACTTAAATGAAGAATAAGCGTTAACTGAACCGCTTCACCGGTTCCGATCTCTTACCCATTTTCCATGTCTCCCCATCCGGCGACTACAGCATATCCCTCACTCTCCTCAGCCATAGGAGCGGCTAAAGGGATGCTGCGTACGAATTTGTTGAATTCAAAAGGCTCCTTGACAAACACTAGTGCCACATCATTGGGGCTGACTCTATCTCTAAAAAAGAAAGAAAGAAAGAAAGAAAGAAAGAAAGAAAGAAAGAAAGAAAGAAAGAAAGAAAGAAAGAAAGAAAGAAAGAAAGAAAGAAAGAAAGAATTGTGAACTTACGGACCGGTGGGAGTGTATCGTGGATGAATAACAAAGCGTTTAACGCTACGGATCTGCTGAGACTCTTCCTTTTCATTCAGATGCAGTTTCCCTGCTACGACCTAAGAAAGATAGATACTTCATTATATACTTTAAGAGGCAAATGTTTCGTTCCTTATCTGAGTAACAAGGAAAGACGCTACTTGACATTTATTTAAAGCAATGTACCTTGTCTACTTGATTCCAGACAAATGAAAACACTGATGTGTCTGGGAATTATAAAACTAATACACAATTCTTGATATCGTAGTCACCAATTGTCTTTCTTTTGATCTACTTCATTATTTAAATCATACTTAGAGGAAATATGAAGGAAATGTCAGAATACCTTTGATTCCCAATCGCCGCTACTTCTGGTTAGTAACGAGCAATATACAATATTCTAACGCTGTTGTACGTGTGTTGAGTAATGATGTCCTCTTTAATTGATTAATGCAAAATACAAACCCGACGGACACATCCACGAGTTCAAAAGCATATTACTCAGGTAAATTGAACAGACTTGTTGAATAAAAGCAAAAAATCAAATTTTTGTACAGATTGTAGGTTAGAAATGGTTCTTATGCAATTGCAAAAACATTAGTTGGGTCTTAAATATTATGAGACGTGTGATTTGGTTTCTTACGTAACATCCTTTGCTCATATTCGAATCATCATCATTTGAAACACAGGCAAGGACGTTAAGGCTTTGATACCATACTCGGCGTTTACCAGAATTATTCACCAACAACTGTAGAAAATACAGTTCCAACGCAAATGGCAGCCGCATCACGAAACATTAGACTATGCGACCCTTGTCAAAAAAAGAGTCATGCGACAATCTAACTTTTAAAATCCCAAAATAATTGAGATGAGTCCCACAGTAAAAATCGGTAGAGCGAATTATTAATTCATTAAAGCTCCTTCGGTGAATACATCCAGGTATGGAGAATAGTTGAACACTTGACTTCTGTAAAGGGGGACATAAAATCATACTCATTAAGAATATAAGATCCTTCATAGTCAGTTATTTACAATACACATTACTGCTTGCTTACCATTCATTCTGTTCTACGGTATAATATATATTTCTCTCAACCTTTTAACGCCCCAAAAAGTTACATATTTCTGTAAATTGTGATTCAAGTCCCCAGTTAATACGTAATGATAAGTACAAGTTCTTAAAAAACAAACAACAAACAATGAATCATATCATTTCAAGCATCTCCCTCTGTGGAATAATGGGTCAGGGAGCTCAAATGAATAATAAACAAATAAACTTCATTGCCAATACAACAGTTGCAAACTGCAAGTGGCCGTGTGGGGGACATTAAACTAAATTGCTCTCCGGTAAACAAGCAATGAACCATCCCCTGATTTCCCAACAAGGGCCCATGTGCTGTGGCGGATTCCATACCTTTAAACAAATTGCTTAATCAATACATACTGTTAAACTTTTATTATTCCAAAATGAATTGTAGATATCATGTGAAATACACAAGTATTACATGAAATTACCTTCCATGGAANGGCGGATTTCATACCTTTAAACAAATTGCTTAATCAATACATACTGTTAAACATTTATTATTCCAAAATGAATTGTAGATATCATGTGCAGTACACAAGTATTACATGAAATTCCCTTCCATGGAAAACCCGCTCTTTTACTGGGGAAAACCGGAGCACGAGTCAGGATGGGGCTGCAGAGAAGAAATTTGCTGGTCCCTAGTAGTCGCCAGAAGAAATTAAGAATACCTTCTTTACCTTTATTCGTCACTCGTATAGAGATACTCAGCGCGTAAAACCAGTGGAGCAGTAATTTTATCGCTTCATGACATCTATGTTTCAAAATGTATCAGATTGGCATTTAGGGTGAGGAAGCTACAAGAAATGATCTTCTTCATTGGAAAGTGTGGGTGTCACCCTTGCACGCTGGCACAACTTTAAAAAGGAGAGAGATGCAAATTTCGAGAAAATCGAGAAAAAATATCGCACTTCAAGACGTAAAGGAAGAGCTAGTCTCACGTAAGCAGACTCAATATAAAATCTGAGATTAAAAAGTCACTCACATCTAAAGAAGTATTCTTACACTCTAACTTCGTCCTAAGAGTAGGTATTACAGATGTTCCAAACCAACTTAAGACGGTGTGTGCTTTGCCCAAAGAACACGGTGTACGTGATTTTTTGTCAATGGCAGAAATCCATTGTAATCCTTCCTTCTTCAAATTTTTACCCCTTGTGGAAAATTGCGATTTTCTGGCGTGAAAAATCAATTGATTCGGCATTAAAATCATTAAATATACTATCACTAGAAGTAAGCAGAATACAGACTTTCAGTCCCGTCATGTACCTTCTTCCATCTCCCCTATTATTTCCTTAGTGAATGCGAGAAAATGCTCTACGTAAGTAAATAAGGTATTGCTCCGTGTTTAATCGCTCCAACATTTTTCCGTTTTTTTTCTCTACAAAATAAAGAAGTACTATCTTGCTCCCTTATGTTCAAACTTTTCTCTTTTCTTTTCTTTCTTTTAAAGAACGGACACTGGTAGCATTGCGACTTTCACGCTGTAACAAGCACGCAACCATTCTGCGGTCAGTGTATGATGTGAGTTTACTTACTATTAGGGTGGGGTGTACGCCAATGCGTCATTGTCACTAATGAACGTTTATGACGCAGTGGGGCTAGATATATGCATCCCTTTCGCATAAGTATGTGTGACGGATGTCGTCACATTCCGAATCTGGACACGTGACAGAAAGAATTGCAAATGACAAGAGACTGTCAGGAAACCATCACAGCTTTTTTTTCGATCCCATGAAGACATGTGAACATTCTTAAGATGTTCATATTCTGGTGGGACCAGCAATACGAATTAGACAAATCACTGAGACGCTTTATTGCCTTCTTTATCTTTATTGTAGTTGTTTTGTAACACAGTATGAATTATATATTCATGAGAAAACGTGTTTTAATTTGTATCTATCATTTAATAGTATAGTTCAAACAATATTCACAAACTCTTTTCTTGACTTGTTTGAAATGCACAAGGGCATGTAAAATATGGCAGCACAGAGCAAAGGTTCTGTAATATATAAATCACACCTCTGAAAAGGGAAAATATCTTTCTCAAATGTCCGGTGACCTTTAAAAAATAGTGATGTAAAAAGACTACGGAATATGTAAAGTTCAATCTCCTTCGAGTCTTAGAAATTGGTCATTTTTTTTTAATTAGTGTTTTTTCTATAAGACGCAATGTATTACACCAGCATTTATAATTGCAATTATTTCATTTAAATGGCCGGTGATGTATGTTATTCAACTTGAAGTCGCAACAATTACACATTACTCTCTTTATTTTTGCAGTTTTCAGATATTTTTGTCATTTAATTCTTTGAACGCTATTACTGCCTTGACTCTGTAAAATTCAAGACCGTGGCCATTGCTACCTCTATCCTTTCTGAAGGAAGCAATGACTTTGAGTAAAAACAAACTTTCTATTTAATTAAATAGTTAAAAGCATCCGACATTTCATAGACGAATAATACTTTTTTTTGTTAAGAATTCACTAAGTTTTGACGTGGATTTACACCGTCGTCAGCAGATCAAGTAATAACAAATTACAACAAACATAACAACAGAACAAATAAATATGATTCTAGTTCTTAACCCTCTTTTTCTTTGACCTTCGTAGCTAGAATTAAAATCTTTACATTTTACTTTTTATTCTACATTGTTAGTATTCATATGATCTTTCTTATCTTTCCCTTTCTAGAATCCAGGACCACAAAAGTAATTTAAAATCAGTAGAACAAAGTGTAGTTACCTCACATTGCATTAATAATGATCACTTGATAAATGAAGAAAATAGATTAATTTTGGACAAAGAACCTAATTATTCAAAACGTTGTATATCAGGAATGGTATTTATAAAAAATGCAGATGGGAGATTTAATTTCCGCACTGACACTGAAAAATTGTTTGTTATATATAATACAATATATTACCATGTTTGTGTTTCTGCTTTTTCGTAAATATATTTTCTCTTTATGTCATGTTCATTTGTCCTGTTGTTATGTTCATTGTTATAATTCGTTATTCCTTGATCACGTGACGACGGCGTAAATCCACCTGGAAACGTGATGAGTTCTTAACAAAAAAATACAAATATATTATCGTCCATAAAATGTCGTAATATTTTAAACTATTTGTTTAAATAGATTACATAATGGACGTTAATAGTTGTAGAATTAAACTTACTTTCCATGTTTCCACAAATTGATTGTCGTAGCAGTGTGCTGCTGTAAGCACAGTTCGTTGAGTTATTATGGATCCCCCGCATTTGTGACCTTCCACCCTCCACGGCCACTTTTGCAGTGAAACAATGAACGGAAACTCTCCTGCAAACGTAATACAAAGTAGGCGAAATGAATGTGACGTCACGACCTTAGCAACTGCACGCCGAGTTTCCAAACAAACTTCCAGGTGCCGTTGCTAAGCTTCATCCTTTTGACAAACTAGTGGTGCCCAAACCACTAATAAAAATAAACTTCCTCTTGTACATTTCTCCGTCCGCAGTTTAGAGAGGGAAATAAATTCTAAAGTAAAATGATCTTTCCTGGCGTGGTTCTCTATATTTTGGTCGTCTTCCCACGCTTTTCTCTTTATTCTCGAAGTCGCTAGATGTACTTATTACGCTTCTATTTTCTAAAGTATTTTATTTTAAATTTGAAAGTAAAATAAATATTTAGAATATTATTTCAAAGCATATAGAGACATATCAGTGTTTTAAATATCGTGAAAGTGTTATGTAAATGTAATTTCGTAGTAGACAGGAATTGATGTATTTTCTTATCTGCAATGCGTTTGCAGTCCTATGTATTTCATCATTATGGTACATGTCTAATTTCAGATGACGATAAATGTATTCTACGGCTGCTTGGTGCATTTACACTGCTAAATTTTTTGCATTCCTATGTATTTCATCATTACATCTTTCGTTTCAATGTACGAGAAGTGTATTCTACGTCTTCGTAGACCATTTACTCTCCTAAATAATATTCAATACTCATTAAACAGTAAACTTTTGTGTAACTGTATCAGAAATAAATTATTTTATTGCGTCAATACCAAACTTTGAAGAGAAATACTTCTTACTGATACGTACTGTATACTACATGTAATTTACGTTCGGAAAATGAAAGCAAAATTGTTGCAGCCGTATTTGAGATACATTAAAAAGAGAACTTTGAATACGTATGAAATACCTTATGTTTGGAAGTAAAAAAAATAAAATTGAGCACGTACATTTACAACAAGTAAATTCTACCGTGAATACGAAATGCGAATAAAATTGATTCATCCATATACTCAGAAACGCTGCGCACAGACGGACAGATGACATAACCTCAATTTTGCGTACCCGAGTGAGAAACATAAGTGAAATAATGAGCTTTAGAGCGTAAAAGTTTAGTTCAGTTTGCTTGATTCTTATTTATATGTCATAGAAGGAAGGACAGAGAGTTATCCCTTTTCTAATAAGTATTTCGTACCCCAAAAATGTCTGATATGGAATTTGAGAATACTCTTTCTTGCCATTAAGCAAAATAAATTTGTTAGTATTTATTACGATCGGAGTGAAAGATGTGTTTGGAAACACACTGTTTGGTCGCAATAGCAACCAACAGCACCTACTAACAACGTCTGTTCAAAAAAAATGCTATTCACAAATGGACTGAACATGCATATCACTGAATTGCAAGTATATTTGCTTGTACCAATGATGGACGTGTAGACATCGAGAGCAGAACATCCTTTTCTTTAATTCGTGTCATTCATACATGTTGCGTAAATATTGTGTTATTAAAAGACCATAGAAAACAAGGCACTGATGGATGTTAATACTTATTGTTCCCAAATGGTAGGATTGCATTCGACATAATTGTACAAATCTTAAACTTGTTTTCCTATTCAGTCCGCAGAAATGATGTCCGTTGTTGTAAAAACAGAGAAAATAGAATAAACAAGGAAAAGTAAAGTAACTAATAAAACAAATACAGAGAAAAATATCATCCACACTTTGCCTTGTTGACAAATACACAAATACGCAACACCGAGTGAAGAGTTGGCATGAAAAAAATCGAGAAACATTTCGTATATTTTGGCTCATCTCTTATTATTTAACACACAAATAACAAAATCAGTGTTACCACACGACGGCGGCTGCTTGTAAAACTAATACACTTGTAAGATCTAAACTATTTGTTTTAATTTGAGGATTTAATGGCAGCTTGCATCCTTTTAAATGCGCAAAGCAGAATGCTGTCAATTGGATTAGGATTTTTTTCTACATCTATAAATTACGAATAATTTAGGTTAATCTTTGCCGATGGACATGCGCTGTCGCGGAATTTCTTGTAAAACTTTTTGAGGCGAACAATATAGTAATTCATAGTTTTCACCTACCTCTAACCGTTTAGGAAGCATAAGCGGAAATACGTCTCTGAAGATACCCCGGCTTGATTGCCTATTTTCGTTATAGTCTATTTCTTGTAATACCTAAGGTCAGAAATTTATACGCAAACCTTGCCAGAGAACGTATCTATGAATTGATAACAAGAATAATGTTAAACGAATGAATGGTATAGGAGCGCATTTAGGGCATTTAAACTTTTATTTTTATTCATAATGATATGTATAGCTTTCAAAAGCTCTCTTTCTTTACCTAGTTCGGAATTCCGTTCTCGAATGACCAACTCTTCAGGTTCATTGAATTGAGATGACGGAGCAGCATCTACAACAAGTACAAGCATGTTACATTCTCTTCATGATCAAATACGTGACTTCCCAGAGGGTAGTTTTGACCCGATATTTGCAATTAATGTTCATACTAATTCCACCTTAAGTGTCAGAAACAGACTAGATCGACAGACCTTTCGCATCAGGAAGGCAAGTTTTCTAGACGGGAGGAATTTCTCTCTGAATTGCAGTCAGGATGTTCCTTCCGGTGGCGGAAGGAAGTTTTTCCATAGGCCAAAATAATATTTAATACTATTGTGATTATTAATCGAGAATTTTTACTGCACACTATATCTACGATTCATTTTGGAATATTTAACTGCTAACAGTACGAATGTGATTTTTTAAATAGTTTAGAAATATTATATTCGACACACCCCTAGGGCCCTCGACCGAAATTGATGGGATGGTCCCTTGTTTCTCACCGGAGAGAAACATAGTTTATTGTCCTTCACGTGGTCATATTTGGTTTGTAACTGCTTTTTTGCTACAAAAGAATAACTTTTAATTTCATAAAATGGTTTCCTCACTTCTGGTTGGCAAACGTCTCGGCAAATGACGTGGTCCGTCTCGAGATATTTCCTCACAAGATGCACTAACTGCAAAAGAGAAACACATTTATATTATTACAAACTAGTGGAGCCAAAACCATTGCACATACTTTCTCATCTACGTTTCTCCGTCTGCAGCATAGAGTGAGAAACAATTCTTCAGTGAAAGGGTCATTTGTTGCGTCGTCCTCCAGTGTTATTGTCATCATGCTAAAGTCGCTGTTATTTAAAATTTGAAAGAAAAATAAATATTCAGAATATTTTATTAAAAAATATAGCGAAATATCAGTCTTTTAAATATCGTAAATGTGTTATGTAAAAAACGTTGAAGACAGAAAATGTTTACATGCATTTTTTCGAATCTGAAGCGCGTTTGCTGTCCTCCCATTTATTTTATCTTTATTATATCTTCCATTTCAGTTTACGAAAAGTGTCTTCCACGTCTTCTTGGATCTTTTACACCGCTAAATATTATTCAAGTTTTATAAACAGTGAACTAATGTTATAAGTGTTAATTTTACTGCGTCTATACCAATCTTTTAAGGGAAATGATGCTGATTTTTAATATTTATTTATGAATATGTCTATGTTTATGGATTTTATTTCTTTTTCTGAATAGTTTCTAATTCTTTTATTTGATATTTTCTATAATGATCCCATCCTGCCGATGCATGTTCCAGCAGAGGCCTAACAAGGATTGTGTATGCTAACTTTTATGTTGTCAAATTACTGTCTTTCTTTAAAATTCATTTAATGAAGTTTTTAAACTTCCAAGCTTTTTGCGCAACGCTGTTAACCTTATCAGATCACTCCAAGTTATTCTGAAACATGATACAAAAATATTTGCATCTGCTAGCTTCCGGAGAGTAAATTAGTTTATTGTCCTCCACGTGGCCATATGTAGTTTGTGCTGTTTTTTGACTTTGAAATTTATTATTATTTCCAGTATTCGATACGAACTGATTTCATAGGACCAATTTTGCCTCAAGCGAGTACAAGTAAAACACACAGCTTTACTCTTTTCTGAATTTATTTTAATTTGATTTATAGTTACCCATTTGTGAATTTCATTAAGGTCTCGTTGCAAAGTTATCCTGTCTTATTTCGAGTTGTTTATTGTTCGGTGAATTATAGTCAACCGCGAATAATGTAAGATTTGAACTTATTTTCTCAGGCAGGTCGTTGATAAATGCTATAACTAATAAAGGACCGAGAACGCTGCCTTGTGACATCTACTTCTTCCGAAAATATTTCCGAAATCGTAACCATTTGCTTCCGATTATGTAGAAATTCACGGATCCACTCTACTACTCTTCTATCTATGCCAGTATTTGATTTTTTCTGAATTAATAGGTTACGAGGTACGAAATCAAACGCTTTTGAAAAATCTATGACGACTGCATCTATACTCTGTCCCTAGTCTAACGTTTCGGCGATGTCCTGACATAACGATATTAATTGACTTTCGCACGAGTACCCAGGTCGGAACCCATGTTGCTTGTCATGTAACGGAATATTTTCTTAAAAAATATAAACATTTGAATAGGTATTTATCAGACGATACATATCCGATACTATATATATTCGCTATCAAAGGACTTTACGCAAAATATTAGTACTTCAATCTCTTTTACAAGTGGACCTTATTCAAATCGCTGTTGGGAAATGACCTATCTATTTAATAAATATTAATTTAAATAAAATCAGTATTTATCAGGAGATACCGATCCGATATCAAGTACTTTTGGTATCGGGAAATTTTTCATTTAAATATAAGGATTTTAATTTTTTTGACATACGTATCAGATTAAGTTCGGTAGGAAGAATATTTCTAATTATCAAAATTGTCTCTATTTAATTCTGGTAGATACGTATTAGCCGATTCCGAACCGCTACTTAAAACGTATCGGGGATTTTAAGTTAAAAAATTAGGATTTTAATATTTTTGACACGTGGATCTCATTGAAATCTTTAAGATGAACAATGCTAGCTTTTAAATTTTCTCCATCTCATTATTTCTCCATCTCAGCATTTCAGCAGGTACCGAACCGATACAGAAAACTTTTGTTATAGGGCGTTTTTCTTTTTGCGACAAAATTAGAATATTGTTATTTTTTCTAAAGGGGACAGATTAAATTCTTTAGGAGGAACAATCCTAGCTCTCAAAATCATCTCTATCTGATTCGGGTCGATACTTACAAACCAATACCGATCCGATACCATGTAGTTTTGATATCGCGGTATTTTCGTTAAGAAAATTAGAATTTTAATATTTTTCACACAGGGATCTGATTATATTTATTGTGATGAACAATTTCAGTTATTAATATCACCACTATCTCATTCTGGATGATTCTTATGAGCCGACACCTATCCTATGTTGAGAAATTTTCTTGTAGCGGTTATAGTTTCTTAATTTATTCATTTGATTTGATACTTTCGAATCGATTGCGTAATATTTTTAATGTATTTCATTTTTTATGTATCTAAAATTGACTATGTATATTGCAGTGCGAGGAACGTATATTCAAAATGCTATTTATGATACTTTTACTATGTGCTAACTTGAACATGACGGCGTTAGGTGTTGAAACATTTCGTCTACGTATCCCATGCATTTTTATGTTCTTATATTTCAATATAAGTGATCAATTATTTTTATCCATAAACGTACTTCCACCCCCATACAAGGGGTGCTTGTGGTGTGTTTGTTTCATTAGGGCTGAGTTGAGGCTTACACCATATCAGCGTTTCACTATCAACTCAGCGACGTCGCAAATTGTGGATTCGTCACTAATAAGCCTTGTTTAAAATTTTTTCCATAGCGTCCCATTCCCTAGGGAAGCTGCAATACGAATACGGGTTGATTGTGGACTTTAGCGTCTTTGAGAACGTCATTACTACTTTCAGCATTTTTAGCATTTTCAGTGTCCTTATTCACATCAACGCCGTCTAAAACAATGGTTTCGAATCTAATACAGGGTTTTCGCATTAATTTTACAAGTCATCCCCTTCTCACCACCTCTGTAGGGATGCAAGAAATATCTCATCTCAATACTGCATGTTGTTACTTGGTCATGTGTGTATCAAATTTGATTGAAATTGCCGAAGGCACTCGAGAGATATAGTGGGATACATACAAAAAAACATTTCAACCCCAATTTCACCCCGTTTGGGGAGGATTTTCGTAAAATCGTTCTACACCCTGATAGGAACCCAATTTTCAAGTTTGTAGTCTTTGTACTTTCTGATATTTTGTGTTCAGTCGGTGCGTGGAATTTCCCCAATGTATATTTTGATATATGTGTAGATGGAAATCAATGATGATCCAATTTACCTACAACGCACCCCTCCCCCCACCCCCCCAACATTGGACGGTCCATAATGGACCTTAAATCTTAACAGATGAAATTGAATGAGATAAATATCATAATTTGTTATAGTGTTACCACATTACTAACTCTTATTATTTATAATTGTTGATAATAACATAATTATTTTTGTGATACCAGATCAATAAATTTAATAAATAATTGTTGTTATTTATAATATCTGATTGTCTTATGTTTCGAATTGTTAATCGAAAAATGTTTCTCGGAATCAATCACATTTATGAGACTTTCGCAGTTTCCATATATTATAAAATGAGTCAATTATTCACAAATCTATTCAAATTACAAACTCGAAGTGATGCTTCTTTGCTTCGAGATAATTAAACTTTATTGGAAAAACGTGAACTGAGACGCAATCACTGCGTTTTATTAGTTTATAGCACATTAGTCGGAACATTATTGTCCTCAACGCGGTCATACGCAATTTGTAAAAGCTCTCGCGACAATAAATTATAATGAAAATAAATAATTCCACTGATTTCATTTTTTATAATCTGAATGAAAATCGAATAAAGAACCTAAATTTACCAACAAATCAAAAAACACGTGCTTAGATTTTTTCTTAAACAAAATTATTATTGAAGAATAATTAGAGTGGGATATTTTAAATATTTGGGAATTACTTTCCATTATAAATGAAATGGAATAAACATGTAGAGAGTGTTATAAATAAAACTAAATATCTTATTTTCATACTTAGGATGCAATGGCTAAAAATACGCAAACTCTAACACTTTTTATTGTATCATGCATTTTTTCATAACATTCTCAATTATGGCTTTATACCTGGAGTGGAGCATACAAAGATAATTTAAATCTATTACAAATCCATCCAAACAGATTGTTAAAAATAGTATCAAAAACACTTTTGATAGAGATAATTATCCCCTATGTCTAGATCAAATCTAAATGTTGTTTTTTTAGTCACTTCAATGACTTAAATGAAGAGTTTTTTAATAAAAAAAAGAACAAGAAATTTACGTGTATTAATCCCCAAGATTCCTAAAAATACAACACAACAAGTACTAAAAGCAGTTACTTCATTGCTATAAGATTATACAATTCATTGCCAAATAATCTAAAAATTTCAACTTACCAGAGATTAACTATAAAGAAGAAATTAAAGAAATGTATAACGACCAAAGTATACAGTTCGAATTACTTATTGTTACTGGATTATTGTATAACTGCTAAAACACTGCTTTGGTCTGTTAGAACTAGCCATATATCTTCAGCGGAACGATAGTTGATATACGATTACTGTTACTATGTTTTCTTTTTAGTAAGTAATTTCTAGAATGTAAGTTTTTTTTATACTAGCCCTGCGTACAGGTAATTAATTTGTACAACTTCGTTAAAGTTTCTGGTTGAATTATACAATAGATGGTTCACCCAACGGATAAGTATATCTCCAAAAAAACGAAAAACGCCTTTTTATATTATCTTTCAAAACTTTATAACCAACCACACGAATTCAATGNATGATTTTCCGCAGATTTTTTTGCTTTCGCAGAAAGTTTAATATATTTCCAGTTTAAATTTTTTCTCAAATCTTTATCGGTATTCACAGAGAATGTTATCCATTAATGTTAGAGGTAACGTTAGTATTGTTGTTAACCATTAATCTCTTATTTTACTGATGTAAAAAAAAAATATTAGAAAACTCTAGTTTCTTATTCACACTTTTAGGACCATTCACACCTTAGAGACATCATGCACCTCATGTTGTCTGAAGGGTACACAATGCTATTGGAAATACGAGTAATCATTACAGAATACACCACAACATCGGGTTTTTTACATTTTTTTTCGTTTTCCTTCACATTCCCCCCGTCCGCTCTAATAATAGAGTTCTTTTATTTCAATATAAGTGATCAATTATTTTTATCCACAAACGTATTTCCAACCCCATGCAAGGGGTGCTTGTGGTGTGTTTGTTTCATTAGGGCTGAGTTGAGGTTTACACCATATCAGCGTTTCACTATTAACTCAGCGACGTCGCAAATTGTGGATTCGTCACTAAAAAGTCTTCTAGATTTTGTATCAAAAAATTACATTCTCTCAGTCGATCAACACGGTTTTGGGAAATCGTTTTCCACTACAAGCGCCATTTTTTCTTTCCTAAACGATGTTACCACATCTCTTGAGCGAGGAAAAGTTCCTAAGGGTGTTTTTCTTGACTTATCCCAAGCATTCGATGTCATCGAATGACATGTCATGTGAACGACATGTCATCTTCTACATCAGATTCCAAAATGGTTCTTTTTGCTGATGATACTTATTTACCAAGCAAACACGCCAACGTGAAAAAAGGACACTAGAATCGAAAAACGACAATTTTGTTTCGAAGTCCATGAAATGTTTGTTCCTTTGTCTCATTATTTCAATTTAAACGTGATAAAATGTTTTAATATTTTTAAAACTGGTTTTTGTTTTTTCTTAGTTGATTTAATAATTTCAGTACACTTCAGAGATGAGGAACACAAACTTATGCAAGAAGAAATGCCAATGAAGAGAGAGCAGCAATAAAACGTTTTCGTGATAAATGTAAGTGCTACTTAATAGAATCATGCCAGACACGATAACAACATGGTTGAAATAGTTCAAATTTAAAACTACTCACCCCAACACGGAACGAAGACAGAGACCAACACAATTATTACTTTCACATCCATCTTCATCTGTGTGAAGAGTGATGACAATGAGAAATGAATAAAACAGATGCAGAGAGGAAAGTAAGTTCTGTAATGAAGTAAGGAAGAAGTGCTCTTTATATATAAAAAGCGTGTCTTTTATCTTATAATATCTTATCAGTTTCTTTAATGCTGGTGATACAAGATGTGATAGCGATTAAAGGATTTAAGACACTGTATGGAAAGACGCTTGCACAACAGAAGAAGAAAATGACATTTAAAAGTTTTTCTCTTCACGACACAAATAGTGGGCGTAGTCAAAAGAGAACATGCGAACAAACGTTTATACCAGATATGTTCCCGCACAGAACAATCACCTCTCAAATCTTGTGGTATTTTTCCAGATTATTGTGCCAGGTATTAAACTTTTAATGAAATAATTGCAGTGTTGTAATTTGAATAGTTACATATCTAATGATAAAATAAAAAAGGACACTAGAATCGAAAAACAACAATTTCTTTTGTTCCTTTGTCTCATTATTTTAATTTAAATGTGATAAAATATTTTAGTATTTTTCAAACTATATTTTGTGTTTTCTTACTAGATTTAAAATCCAGTGAGTATTGATTAATGACTTGCACTGTTTTGCCATTGAGTCACTCCGGGATCAGTTCTCGGTAGGACAGAAGAAATTTTAAGATTTTCACATTAATGTCCCAGTTCATGCAGGTGTGACATTTGAAACGGAAACCCTGCTTCTTTTAATCACCTCCTTCTGCTCCTAGTTTTAATAACTCTAACTATTACTAACTACTACTCCTAACACCTGCACGCGGGCAAAGTTGTTGGTAAACCCAACTCACCGGCCTATTTGTACAAGATTCAATAGCACACTTCATTTTCCATTCATAAATACTACAATACTCTGTTAGCAAGTGAATCTTTCGGAGGAAAGGTTACAAGCAGGAAAACAATACATGGATTTTCAACGAATCCCACACTTTATTTCAAATTTGTTAAACAAAGAAAATCTTTTATTTGCTTAATATTTCTTACTATTCATAATCGAATATGTCAATTCTAAAGCAAATTAACATTTCCAAGTCCTCTTGCTCATACTTGGCAACAATGCAGTTCATTAATTCCTCTCGTCTATAATGGTCTTCGTAGGGTCACTTGTTCACTTGTGCCCAGTGTTGGCAAATAGTACGGGATGGCTTGGAAATAATTGTCGGCTATGTTTCAATTCCAATTACAGTTGGCCGGTCTCCTGGATCCAGTCCACGAACGCCGATACTCGGGTGAAGACGGAAGGAGCGTTGACTGATCAGCATGGAATATATCCCCATGAGACGATGCCAATCACGGTTCCATTCTGCGCCAACGGGCCACCGGAATCACCCTGAACAGAAGACAGGGTGCATCAACATGTCACCAGTACACAGCCTTCTCCCTCTGTTGACGCTGGTGCAACTCCCGATTGTTCCAAGTAAAGACATAAAGACACGTAACTTTACCGAACATTATGCAATATGGCTGCCTAATTAGAATTGCCAACTTCCGCAAGAACAAGTTACATCCGGATAAGTATGAATTCTAGTGAGAAAAGCGTCTTTTTATGTAAATAAATACTAGTTAATAACACAACAAACTAACAAGACACAAAGTAATATTCATACAACACGCTCGACGCAGAAAGATCTAAATAGCGCTACAAGAACAAGTAAATTAAACTGATGACCGAAATTTGCGATAAATTTAAGTTTAAAGAAATTCGAAAGTAAAGCCAACATAACAGAGGTACACCTATCTTTCCCCGAATGGTCCATGGCGAAGTAGGAGAGTTGGGGGGTCTTAGTTTGTGGAGTTATTAATTTGCTCTCATTTTTACAACAATAAGTCGTTTTTGTGACTACTAACAATATTCATATGGAAATTACTAAAATTCTTAGCAGTTGGCGTTTCGTGTTAGTCAGTCACATTGCATTATTTTAGGAAAAATTAACTAAGACTATGAGTGTACGTTATGGAGGGGAGATGGGTGATTTAGCGTTCAGCCTAGGTCACACACTTGGCGATGATTGCCAATTACCTTCCAAAGTTGATCATTGACCCTTTGGCAATGATAGTCAAATATTCGATGCTGGACGGTATTGGAAGGCTGGTCGATGCGAACTACAAGAACCTCATAGCCCCGAGTCCAAGAAAAAGGAACTGCCTTCCTTGTCGTCTTCTTGTTGATTTGGCTACACATTCGTAAAAGAACGCCAAATAGTGCTCGTAAACTATATTGCAATTCAATCAAGTCTGCAGGTAAGCAAATATGTGGGGATGTAATACGAGCAATAACTATACAATTATAACAGTTATATAAGCATCGAAAATATTTATAAAAGTTTTTATTTTTGTTACACCCTAGTTTTTTTTAACCTAACTTTTTTGTATGATGCGTGTGTTTAAGCTATTTCCATCGCTATGATATTTTGTTGTTACACTAGATGGCATAAAATATATAGGACATATAGCTATATATTATTAAAACCTAGTTCTGTTACAATAAAGCTTCGAAAATGGTTCCGGTATTGCAATTGAAGGTTAAAACGAATTCCACAATCTTCGATTTAATAAAAAGTGAAACAAATAGGGGAGAGTAATTGCTCCTCCTTTTTTAAACAATATGAATCCTGGTATGAGCAAATTTAACGGAGACGATACAAGTAATTTATAGTTTTCGTTCGAAGTATTTTGAAAGCAATGTTCGCAAGTATTTGCCGATGACACTTTGGTGAGAGTTGGCAGGTGTTTGGCCAGCCTTTGCCGCTGATGCTTCATTCAAGCAAATATTTCCCGATGACTCTTTGGCAACGCTTGCCGTGTGTATGACCAAGGCTTTACATTATGCATTACTCACTGAGCAAGCAGAAAGGCCTCCGGTGAGAGGTCCAGTGCAGACGTTGGTTGTAGCGAGTGGGGCCTCGTTCCCGACAGCGGCACTGCATTCGTCAATGGGCACGATGGGCACGAGAGCCGTCTGCAGCACGGCGGGCATGGAGGGCAGCAGCGAGGAGGACACTGAGCCCCACCCCGAGAGGATGGCTTCACCTTGAGGGATGGAGCCAGGGGTGGGCAACGCAATGGGGCCCACGCGAGCGTTGTATTTCAAGGGGGAACGGAGAATCATCACAGCGACGTCGTTGGGAGCCACTCCTCTGCCAAGAGACAAAGACAATGCTCATGTTCAGTGGCGGATATAGATCCTAATCAAGGGCAGGGGGAGAGAACTGGGAAGATTTTGCTTTAAAAATTATGGTTTTACAACACAGATTTTATAAACATTGTCTTAAAATAACATGTAGCAAATAATCAAACAAATTATTAACCATCTGGTGTTTTTAATAACAATTACTTATAGAATTTATTTAGGTGGTATTATTAATTTTATTAATCCGTTATTTTAATTTTATTAATCAGGATTATGAACTTTATTTATCTGATATTATTAATAACAATTCTCATATTCATAATAAAAAGAATTATAACTAATAACAATTATGATTCTGGTAACTTATAAAGAATACCATCTATCAACTTTAATTTTATCTGTTGAGAGGTCTGGTCTAATCTTTTTTAGCCCACTTAGACACCCACCCCCACAGATATCCCTCTGTTCATGTAAAACGATATTATTACTAAGGATATAATATCTTGAGTTTAGGTTAGAATGACTACACCTTACAATTAGATCTTCTGCACCGTGCATACATAGATATCAAGGCTTTTTTTATAATAATGATATTTACAATAATAGTAAACTAAACTCCCATCAAATAATAACACGGAACTAACATTGTGCATAAACAGAGTTATCATATTCACTAGATATGTGACAAAACCTGTTCACCACCAACCATCACTACAACCACTTGTCACAAAACATGTACAACCTCACAAGGTGCATCCATTCCAAGGTGTTTGTGCTACGTAAGACAACCAACATGATCAGTAACAATCTCATAAAACACAATAAATAACAAACAATTATTTAAGAATTCATTATTGCATTATCGTTGAGATCAGTATAAATTTGTATGCTCCCTCCACTTGTAATGACAATGCGTATTGTTGTGTGGTTAGTTTTAGCACTAACCCTGAAGATGCTTTAGAATAAAGGCGAAACGTCGGCATGAGCTTAATGTGGTTTCCGAAAAAAATCCGACCAAATCCACAATATTTAACTCAAAATTTTTACTTATAAGTCAAAAGGTTTTGCCGACATTATTGCTAAAAATAAGAAATTATATCTAATTAACCATTATATTTATTTATTTATTCTTAAATCTATGTACATTTTTATTTCTCATACAATTTCTGTTTACAAACCAATTTAAAGAATTAGTTTCATGTCCTCCACGTGCAAAAACCTGCCTTATTAAAAATAAAGTTTATAACAAAGCTCTCGATTAGAACACTGAAGATGACTTAATAAAGTAGAATCCTTTGCGATCCTACAATGATGTCTATATTGTGAGCAAAACTCAAGATATTTTATACTAGTTTCAAGCTTAACTAAACTCAAAGTACTTACAAATATTAAGACTTAGTGTGAATCCATTTGAGGGGGGTGCAGGAAAATGTTTGGGAACGCTGAAAGATGGTGGCACCAAAACTTGTTTTTCATTTTAAAATTCTACACTAACTTCAACCAAGGAAATATTAAACAAAATTATTATTTGCTCTTTAATGACGCTCGAGTCGTTGTTTACGACAAAATAAATATTCCGTGTTGTGGTCGTGAAATACGAGTTTTATCAAAGGGATCAGGTGCTTTGGAAGGTTCTACTTTGTGCGTATATATACTCCTCAATAATATGTAGTATCATTCTACAAACTGTTCCTGGTAGCAAAACGTTATCCATTTGAAACAAAAACCCGAAAGAAAGACTTCTAATGAGGAAAATATGACTTGAAAGTTTGGTATGGACGCAGTAAATAGTTTCTTTTTGCTACACTGACACCTAAGGTTACTGTTTCATGAAGCTTGAATAATATTTAGCAACGTAAATGGTCCAAACAGACGTAGAATACCCTTTTTGTAAACTGAAATGAAAGATATGATAATGATTAAATAAGTAGGATGACAACAAACGCACTGCAGATAAGAAAAAAAAATCAATTTATGTCTACAAAGAAATTGCATTGATACAACACTTTTACGATATGTACAAGACTTAGATGTCTCTATATGTGTTGAAATAATGTTCTGAATATTTATTTTACTTTAAAATTTCAAATTAACTACATCGAAGGACGACCCCATAAATTCCCGTCAAGGGCCCTGGGGCAGAGGCAGATTGATAAATTTCTGCAAACTGCCTAGACAATAATAAAAAGTTTGTTACGTGTTATAATATCAACACAACACAAACAAATTTGTATGTAATAACAATAAAAAATTGACTTAACAAGTACTTAATATTATCGAACTATAGATTAATCGAATAATATTTCTCACAAATCGTAACTTTTAAAATAATTCTAAAGTCGAGATTATATTGATTCAGATAAGTACCACCATTCAAGAACCTGTACATAAATTCCGTTTCTTCTCGAAGGAGCTCTTCCTTTCATTAATTTTGCCATTAATTAGACATCAGTAAGATACACAGTATCATGGGAAGTCACGAAAACAGTGCTTTCTAAAACATTGTCGAAAAGTATCGTTTCTTGCAGATTACTTTAATCTTGTCTTTCTGCAAAAAGAAAAAAAACGCCAAGAAGACCTCTAATTGTTTTCCTTTTATTAGTAATTACTACATTGTAAATGTTTTCTGAACTAGTTTTTTTGCTACCTCTCTAAATGAACGTTCATTTTTTGAAATTATCTAATTTCGCACACTTCCAGATGAAAGAAAACACGCGGGATCGATATTCATTGTATATCCCCAAAATGGTTTCTTAAAAAGTTCCACAAAACAAAGATAAAAAACGAACTCTAAATCGTCTTTAAAAGGTGTAAAAAAAATCTGATTCGATGCAATGAGTCAGTTGTAATTTCTGCTGACGAGGGTTCAATGTTGTGCAACAAATTCGTGAAAGACGCGCTTCAACCTGCATTCTTCTGTTTTTTTATCGTGTCAGATCGTCGTTTACTTATCAGTCATAATCACAATTAATGATAAACGGATTTACACTTAATCTTAACCTTTGTGAATAATATCCTTATTTGGCTTTGGGAATGATACCTTGACCTTGAAGAAACATCCATTTAGTGACAAGACTAATCCTACGTGAGATGTATTATCAGGAATATGAGAAAGTGTTATCTGATCGTCAGCCGATATCAGTAACATGTCAAACCTTAAACGACGCACAAACTCTTCTAAAGAGATCAGAGAACTTTTAATTTAGTGACAAAAACGTCGCAAACATATTAATTACCATTCTCCAAACTATTTTCCTTTTGAAGGAGAAAATATCTTAAAAGAACGATTTTAATGAAGAAAATGGTGTGGAAATAGAAAAGCAGAGAGCTTCCAAGTTGGTTAGTTGTGTTTTGGTTGATCCACAAGAAATAAAATTTCCTAAAAATGACGTGTTATAAAAAATTGAAAAAAAAGAGCACATATTGAATACAGTTTCGAGACGAATCGTACATATACAAATATTGAATCTGATAATTCTGCTTAATTTTATTTTGGAAATAGCAGTTCTTTTTCAAGTCATCGCTCGACCCTAAATCGCCTGCCTGATTCAGGGTCTTGTCGAGTTTTGTATCAACCACTAAAGGGACATAATTCGGGGATGATCACATATTTCGTCAAACATCATTTATCTACATCTATCATTCTTATCACACGTTTTACAAATATAAATTGACCTATGTTCATCGTGCTCATCTAAACTGTCACCTTGCCAAATTTCATCTCGATCCGTTTATTCGTGATTAATTAGCAAACAGACAAACACACAGACACACTACCACGTTACGCACTCCGTTTTAGTAAAGATGATGATAATAAATACATTTTTTTGTATACAATGTGTGTTGTGTTGATATAATACTAATAATAATTTATTAGTCTGCTAGCGAGCAATGCTCGGTGGCAGATGGAAAAGAAATAAAATAATACAAAGTTAAAAAACAAACCATCAATATTTATAAAATACACGCACAAACGGGGAAAAATGATTCAAAAATTACTACACATAGTTACAATGAGAAAGAAATGAGATTAAAGAAATTAACTATCTACATGAGGGTCATATGTGTGTATATTCACATACATACGCAGACACAATTTCGCTTAGAAACAGTTACAGAAACACTCTCACACGTACAAACACGCTCAATATACTCACACATATGACATTACTCCTCCTTAGCGTAAAAGTAATTGCTATAACATAAATAACAGAAATTAATAACTATTAAAAATAAAACAGGGTTGCTGAGAACAATCATGTGCACTTCACTACTTTCACTCTAAGCATTTTCTATACCCTTAGACTCCAATCACCTCACTACACTTCACTGCATATGTTCCTATTTCAACGAAGCAAGAAGACGGTTGCGGAAACATTTTACTCTTTTTGGTAATTTCCAAAGTGTTGCTGAAGGTAAGTTATTAAATAAATCAATAAATTCCGATCTACAATGATTATTTTCACAAAGGAGTATTTACCAATATCCTTTTTCTGTTTCCTACATTTTATTTTACGCTTGTGGTCGCGGCGACTGATCTAATTCGGTTTGTGTAAATGTAATACATGGAATGTGACCATCGCTTCCCTTCGCCAAATGTGTAGAGAAAGAGAAGCCAAATCTCACCCTTGGTAGTTCGGATGAACGATGGATCTGTCCACTCGGATGCCTTGTTCTGTCCCTTCCTCCACATTTAGATTGTGATCGCCAGACACTGCCTGCAACAAACAGCGCACAAGACTCATTCACAGGCCTAATGTACAGGATGATTCCGAATCCATGGCACAAACTTTAAGGGTCGTCACAGGACTCTGTAGCAGTCATCTCGTTCATAGGTATGTTTGGGCGCAAAACACAGGAAATACGTGATCTCGTTGCTCGAATACCCCTAGCGTGAAATACCTGGCATATTTGAATGTGTGCAATTTTGAACAGGTATTGGAAACATTGCACTCGTCAAGAAACACTTAGTTATTAAACTGTTCATCACCTATTTCTTGTGTTTGCGCCTCACTTGAGTCATATATTCGTATACAATAAATAATTGTTACAATGTCCTCGACCAACCCATTGGCGGCGATTAGTGGCGCGTGGGGGGTTGGGGAAGCATCGCCCCCTTTTTAAAGGGAAAATAAAAATTTTATTTCAACCGACTAAAACTAGAAATAATTTTTAAAAAAATATACCATTCCTGTTGTCTTCATCACCAATAATATTTCCTTTTATTTATTTCATTATTTAAGACCTACTTAGTGGAATTATGCAGAAAATGTAATGTTCGTGAAAATTGTCAATATTTTTTATGTTCCCCCACCTTTGATTCCCAATCGCTGCTACTGGATCAACCCGTAATGTTCGTACCATGAAGTCGGGATCACTCTATACCATCGAACACTGCCATCTTCTTTCAAAGTGGAAAAAATCGTGAGGGGAAAGCGGGAAAAAAAGGTATCTTCCGAATGAAGGAAATTTAAGAAATTGGTTTCTTAATGAATAGACTACGTCAATTGCAACAAAAATACAATAAATGTGATATTCTTACTGAAAACCTTTATATTAATTTTATTAGACTAATAAGAACATAATTAATTACACACACTAAACTAATAATTGTATTTTCCCCAATATGACATACCGGACTAAAGTTTTTGCTTGGATCCAATAATAATGAGATCCACTTGAACTATCCATTTCAGTTAAATGGCATAACATCTTATTTCGCTTTTTAAACTGCAAGTTACCTTTTTCCGTAGGAAAAAACTTATTTTACATAAGTTTATTTTAATAAAAGATGGGAGTTTTTATTTACATTTGCTATTTATCCAACCATGCGTTTTAATGAAAAAAAATTGGTGTGTAGACCTTTTATAAGAACAGCGAGAATCTTAGGAAACGTCGCCTGACCAATACTGTAATATAAAATCCGTCTAATGTTAATATCTTCCCAGCTAATTTGTTCCTAAAACTTATTTTTCCCAAAACAGTGTTTTTAATGTAAATTACGTTATCCACTTTAGATTTAAGATGATTGTGCTATGAGTTCATCTGTCTTATACAGTTAATATAATTGTGAAGATTTTTTTTTTTTGTTGATTTCTACGATTTTTTCACTTTTTATGCATATATTTCTTTCGTGTTCCCTAAACGTACATAAGATATGCGACAACTTTCGGTCAGTGGAAATGGCGACGAGACGGGAATCGAACCCGGGACCTCTGCTTTGATCACAGGGGAGTTATCCACTAAGCCACCCGTTCGCCTTCCACATCTATTCACCATTTCCACCCAGACCTTTTTTTTACTTCTTCTTTTTCTTCCCTTTATTCCACTCTCTTGCATTGCCCTGGAACTGGTTACACAATAGTGACAGAGTGGAAGTTTTCCCTAGTCCTTTTGAAGCGGGGGCCCTTAGGGCCCCATCTCCTTTGTTAGAAGAATCTTTTAAAAATACTAAGTCAATAAAAGATTTAAAAAATTGTCTTTCGAGAACAGAACTAATTTGAAATGACACAAGGGCCCCATTAGGATAAATTATTGTTGATCATCATTGATCAATTATTGTCAGCAATTGTTAAATGGAAACTGAGGAAGTTACAATTTGCTTGAGTCACATATTAAACACAACCCGTGCGAAGGTTGAGAACAGATAAAAAGATAAGAAACACATATTTCGATACCATACGTGATCATAATAAGTATTCAAGAGTCCTGTTTCCTAGTAAAAGAGGTTTTCAGAAGGATGTTCTAGGAAAAGTCCACGTGTTTCTTGAATTCGGTTACATACATGAAATGACGTAATAGTTTTGAAAATCATAAACATGTGGTTTCTACTCTAGAGAATGAAAAGTTTTCTTTGTAAGGAAACGTCTTCCACGCAGATCACGCGCAAAGAGAATCTCTTCCCACGAAGGTTAGTGAAACTGTCGATAGATAGCGCTGGCTACAACATGCAGTCACGTGTTTGAAACAAATGCCAGAGAGAAGAGTCCAGAGAATCGAGAGTTCTTCATAAATCGATGTGACGTAGGAGAACAAACGAGTAACGTCCAGAGTGATAACGATGTGATAAACATTTGTTAAAAAATCAATACGAACTACAGTATGTTTTTACACTGTCTTTTACAATTATCTACAATGAAATATATAATTAAATTTTGCATTTAATGTTAATGTAGAAACTTATAAGTGGTATACTCACGTTAGGACAATCACCATTGATTTTGAAAATGGTATAAATAAGAATGTTTTTTACCAAAGAATTTATTTTATTTTCTGTTGGTTGTTTTACTTTTATAGATTCTAATCGATTTTTCCCGTCGCCAAAAAATGATATAATCAGTAACAGAAAAAGGTTAATATTTCGTGAGCTAAATTACAAACTATTTCCAACTATGATACAAAACTTTACACTTTAACCAGTGCACTTTTCCATTTCAGAAAACTATCTACAGCTTGTCAACATAACGATAGTTTCAATACAACAGCATTTACTTCCAATTTCTTCAGTACATCTGTCATTTTAAAAACTTGACGAATTATTTTCTCTCCATTAAACTCATTTACATTTTCTTCAATTCATTACCAATTGTAATCGAGAAAAGGTTATTAAAACGATCAGTAAAATAATAGACACGCTACATTGATTTTTCTCATATAAAATTATTAATCTAGGATATTAGACTCTCCAGGATTTGTGACATCTCGAAATCCTCCTTTATTTTTTCATAGATTTTAATGAAGAAGGTGTATAAAGAAAGCTTTCTCAGCAGATTAGCAACTAATCAAAAAATTAAGAAATAAAAATAATACCATTTTTGGAATTCTACTTAGCAGTCACTTTTATTTACCTAAAAAAATTTTAGTGTAAATAACAATTTCATTTCCTATCATATAAATTTTAATGGAGCTAAAACCCGCCCCGATAATGCTTCGCCAATTTGACCAGTACACGACAGTCGTTTTTACAATCGATAGTTCTCGATAGTCGAGTACTATCGATAGCACGGTAGTTTCTCCCTCGCTACTCGTCAGTCGCGAGTGAGCCAAGTGAGGACACGGACCGAGAGGGTTCACGATGCAGAAGAACAACGAGATGGATGAGGAATTCGCAATGGAGCTGAAGAGAGCGCGGCTGCTACGAAATCGGAAACTGTTCAACACAGAGGATCATCGCAGAAACGAAGAATCAGCGACTCTTCTCTTCGCAAGTAAGAATGATTTGATGCAGGCCAAGTTTCGAGAGGTGGCCCCCGCACAGTAGAAAAGGCAATTTGCAGGATATTTTGTGTCTTAAATACGTATTCCGGGACCGAAACTATAGTTTTTATGCATTTTTTGCTCTCGATATTTATGGTAATTATAAAGAACATTTTTGGGTCTAATATTACTCAATTTTAGAAACGAGGTTCCAGTAAACTTTGTTGTCATACCACAAAACATAATATTATTTGCGTTTCCAAAAATAAAGGTTATATTCGTCGCTCTTGATATTTACGGCAATTATACAGAAAAATTGCTCCGCACTATTTTCTTATCTCTGCCATCGGTTGTAATAGTAATTTAGGGAGTGATGACTTGTAATTTGACATAAACAAGAACTATATACAATTAACCATTCAGTTCAGCAAAGAATGAAATTTCAACAATTGTTCGGCCACAGCCGGTGATGTTTGGTAGTCCCAGATATTCCGTTTGAAGCAATTCGGTTTGTGCAAAGATGGAAGCGATGGTGGTGGTAGCAGCTCTCGCGGAAGGATATACGAAGAAAATTGTTCGGGTACCAATTATAATGTGAAATTTTCCTGCACAAAGTTCTTCTCTTCGCCACTGTGGTTCGTGTATTTTGTTGGCGGAGTTTTCATCATACGTTAGTCAAATGTATTACGCTGCATTTTTATAATCAAAATTGTAGAAACTTATTGGAGTTCATGTGTGAATTTGAGGTGATGGTAGTGGTAAAGAAAGATAGCGGAAGGATATATGTGGCATCCGCCCCGCCTCTCTTATATTTCCCGCGGTACGGCCACTATCGGGGCAGTTCGGGCCACACCGGCTAACATCGCGCCAAAACGCGCGCTAGCGGACCGGGCGAGGGAGAAGCCCCTCTTGCCCCCACCGTGCCACCGGCGCGGTAGCGCGCCGCGCAGGGCCGCCGCCACCGCTGCCTCGACAGGCGGGAAGCGCCGCCACCGCCGCCTCCTAAGCGCCAGGTACTTAAGGGCCGCCGCGCAGCCCTAAAGTCGAAGAGGAACTGGAGCCAGCTCAACGAAGTACGACTCTCTCCGCCGTCTACTACAACGCTTATC
>NNCF01132531.1:541547-557951 GCA_002313205.1 Laupala kohalensis | reverse complement strand
AAAAAAAAAAAAAAAAAAAAAAAAAAAACTACTTCCGTCGTGTTAAGCAAGGAAAGATGATAGCGTATAAGATACTCTTCCCGAAGGATAGCCATAGCTGTCTGTCGTTGGAATTGTGCCCGTGGGGGCAAGGGATATTCTGCCTTTCATGTCACTAAGGAGGGGATGACCGGACGAGCAGTGACGTTAGCGGTGCTTATCGCAGATACAAAAGTGTATATTGCTCCGTGGATATTTCCGATACGCGCTCCAGTCTATATCCCCTTACCTCCTCCTACGCTACACGCAGTTGCCCATAGACCCATAGGAATTTTTTTATTTTTCATACTAGTGTGTCATAATTTTTCCTAAAAGCAAAATGTACAAGGTATATAACATTGTAAAGTAAATATTTCATATTTTTAAAACAACTTTTATAATATTTTCTAATTTTTTTAATCAAAAACAAAATGGGGATCCGATTTCGGCCTCTTTCCTCTACAATCGCTATAATACGGTTGAGATGACCTTTTGAAATTGACTTCGGTGTGTTCTTCATTACTGTTTTGTTTAGAAGATCTCTTCTCCTGACCATTCAGTTGATATTGATTGCTTTCTGTTCACTCTGAAGAGATTTTGATTCCGAAATGTTAAATACTTTGTTTTTCTGTATTTTGACTTTTTTATCATATCTTACACAGCGTCTTTTGTTTGATTGTTCTACTTCAATATAATAAATGCTGTAATGATAACTTTTGTAAAAAGCTGTACACAAGTGACACGTGCATTAGGTTTATCTTACCAGAAAAACCTTGATGAATAACAGTTCTAGCGAATCTCATTCGCTTACAACATAAATGGGAAACTTGAAAATCTTAGGCCGTATGCGCTTTCTTGAATAAGTTTTCATACTTTCATACATGCGACATTAGTTAGCTTATGTGAATTTTGGCAATATAGCGATTCCGTTATGTGATGATTCCCGGTAAAATCAAATTAGTATTAAATGATTTGCAGTAAATTTTTATGTTCTTTTGTAGAATGTGACTTTATTGTAATAATACGAGTATTATCCCTCATGCGGTCTACAAATGAGGATAGGTTCCCCAACTCTGGCCTACAACAACGATTCCTCTCTTAGTAAGAAAATATTTCAACCCTCTTCAGAAACTCAAGTTCTCGTTCGATAATATCTGATTTATGCAGCTGCCTTTCTCTCAGTTTTATGTGTCTAGGAGGGAGAAACAACCCGTGGATCACATGTATGTTGAGAAAACACGTTCTGTTAGAGATCTCGAACAATATATGCGATTTTACTGCACCATACGTTTTCATTTCTTGAATGAGGTTCATAATGAATTGATTTCTGCTGACTATATTTGTTTTAGATTTGGCTTACATTTAAACTGATCTCTTGTTTCCTTTTCTCCATGTGACCTGCAAGCGATGACGTATATCTATTTCATGGTTATTGGCTCTTCGCTGTGCCAAACCGGATACGTTTCATTTCAATAACACATAATCAAATTAGTGAAATAGGGTATGGGATCGCGACTACAAACGGCTACGCGGGATTAGAACGCATGACCTTTCGCACAGGATCTCCCTTTATGTGATGAGTAAGGACCCGTATTATGTCATTTCAATGCTTATTTAATGGAACTCATTCAATGTTAAAGTAAATACAAGCCGTAAGCTATTGATCTCTCCTTATTTACTAATCCGAAGTCTTCATTTCACTCTTTATCACAAGTCACAACACAAAGATGTGATTAAAGTTCATGTGTATTTTCGTCGTCGTCGTCGTCTGCTGCCTTCTTGACGGCTTTAGAGGAAGTTGGAGCCATCTTACTTGCACCGAATGGACGGAGTGCGGTGTTGCCTCTTGTTGACGCGAACAGCGCCGTACAAGTTGGACCCTACCGTGTGACCGCAACTACCAAGTAACCGCTATATTCATTCATAGAAGAGGTTTACAGTTGTTTTGTTTAAGATTAACTTCCTTTGTGTAGTGAAACTGCTTTCCTGTTGTTGCGTGACGGGAGTGAAATGTTCAGTCGCATGTCGACGGAAGTCCTGTCTTGCAAATGAAAAGATACTTTATCATCAACTGGTGGTTCAGATTAGGTAATTAATTGTAAAAGTATTTAATCACCAATACTTCTTCTTTTTCTTCATGGATACAATTCGCAAGTGTAATTTGAAATAGCTTTCACTTCTAAACTTTTTCAATTTTACGCGTGCGGATGAAGCGGTTTCACTCGTTTATATAAATTTCTTCGTAACGTATTTTAGAATATATCTGACCATTTAATAAAAACGTTTTTATTATAGTTTAATAAATATTGAACAATATGTCTCTCCAATTTTTATTGATGATCATAGAGCTGTTTCGTTAGAATAGCATTGGACTAACAACTCTGGCGTGTGTGGTAGCCATATTCTCTATTTTTGTTCATCTTTTTAATATTTTCATTTATTTAATACATTTATTTTTACATGTATTAAGTATATAACCTTTTCACGTATACATCGTCCCTTATTCTGGGCTTGACGAACTGCTGAAACGTTACTTACGACAAGCTGCAATTATTATAAACCCTCGCATTATTAGTGTTGTCAGAGAAAATTCTGTACTTTTCTGTATATATGAGTAGTTACGAAAGTTTTTAGTCCAGAATTAAGGATACTTATACCGTTGGAACAGCTACCGTGAACCAGAAACTTACTGTGGACTGACGAAAAAATTAGAAATAAATCTGCTTCAAATAATGTTTCTGGTTGATCTCTCATGAATAAATGTATCTAAAAAATACACTAAGAAAAATCCTTAACAAAATATATTAGTGTAAAGTTGTTATAAAATGAATGTGCAACGAATGCAAAAAGTAATTCATTCAGTATAGAGTAAACGTAGTGCACTGAATTTTTTTGTCAAATAGAGAAATTTCTTACGTATTACTTCATCCATTACACATGTCAGACTTACATGATGGACGTATTACTAAATGAGATTCTGTTTTCCTTTTCTACTCTACCAACCACGTCAAGAACAGAATAAAAAATAAGTCGGTGTCAAATAAAACATTGTGAAACCTAGCATATAGAATGAATTGAATTCTTGACTCCAGGTTGACCTGATCGATATATAGTCGCAACCAAACGGTGATTAGAAGTTCATTTTTTGTGTATCTCGATAGTTTTACAAAATTTGTTTTGAAAACTCCCAAGAGCTGAGAAACACACTGTTAAATTATGTTACATTTTTCGGTGTTTGTTACGAAGAGCTATTTAACAACAACGATATCCCTCTAGAGCAAGAAATAGGCCCATTATAACTCTGCAAGCAACTGGATATGCTAAATCCTTGTGTAAGTGTAAATGTACAACAGGACGTGCTTTTGTGTAAATGATCAGGTATTTGTAATTTACTCTTTGCTGCAATTAGTGAATTTTTGTAATAAAGATATACTTGTAACTATTCAAATAACTAGTGGTAAGAATACTCAATTAAGCAGTACGATAAAGGCATAATATCCAATGCCGTGAGTATTTTTCATTTTCATCATGATATATAGAGCTGAGTGATCGGTGGCAAATACTGGGCTAAGTATAGGAATCTGTAAATACGCAAATTGTAATTTTACGGCCTTCCTTAGGAAATGTTGTAGTTTTACGTTGCCTCTTCGACCACATAGCAGCTTAGGACCTTAATTTTTTTTCTTCGTTAAAACCTGTCAGAAGAATTCAATGGCGTGCTGTTCTGTGGAGCAGGCTTCGTTACTCGTCTTCGTGATGGATTTTCAATTAACTTTCTCCTAGTTCCTTCTTTCATTAGCTTTCCAGTCTGTGCAGGCTGTATCTGATACACGATCTCATTGATGTGGAGCAGGATGACTCATCCTGATCTTCATTTTGTAAATTTACTAAAGCTTTACCCTACTATAAGAGCAATCTGATATTCTGATGGAAAAATTACCTGAGATTCGTTTATTATTCCATTGTTGACATTTTACACAATCATTTAAATAAAATTGGCAGTATTTTTAATCTTTGTATAACATTTTTGTTTTTGAATATCAGGAAATTATCAAATTGAAATTGACTTAACAATGTGTTTGCAATGCAGTATAATGCAATTGATATTTTCCGCTGAAAACTAAAGAACTGGGCTTGCATTGAGTGTTAAAATACGAGACAACCATTCTTTTAAGACTTGCTCATTTCCGTCCATTGGTCATGTATGATGCTAGTGAATGGGTGATTATAAAATGTTATCTTTTTGAAATTATATTTGTGATTAATACGGGTCGAAGGTATGTTCCATCAGCTAATAAATCAAAATGACATTCGTAATCACGCAACTCTTTCACGCAGAATGACTAAGTCTTCACAGGAACGCACTTGACATTACAATGACTCCGTAAAAAATTGTTTTCGAACAAATGAAACATATAGGTAAATACATTAGCAATAGTCTGATGTTACTACACTTTTCTGGCACTATTATCCTTTGTGGGCTTTGACCTTCGCGGATTTCTTGACACTAGAAAGAGATGTGGTCAGCGGTTCAACCCCAGGATAGATCCTGGTACTCATTTTATAGCAGTCTGGATGTTGAGGCGTGATGAAAATCCCGGCCATCCAGCCAGCAACTTACTCTATCCACTGAGCCACGCTGACTCCGATGTTATTGAGTTACCCTGTAAAAATACTATTTCAATATTTATCGGATAATGAATACATTTAAGGATACGCTTGAAGTGGTATGATAACTTAGACGAGATATAATGACATCAGACAGAAAGCGCACTTCATTAGGGGAATTGAGAAAGTGATGGTATTCAAAATTCAATACGAAATGACAACGGATGTTTACATTTCTGTTATTTAAAGCTATGCATGTCTCACGCAGACGTATTGGCGAATATGTTCTATCTGGAGACTTGAGAATTCTCGCGACGTCGCTTCGATTCGATGTATGCTGCTAATGGCCTAAATTTAAACATCTGCCGAAATTGTTTTCCCAATTCCCCTAATTAAGCTCTTTACTCACCTTTTTGTATGATATTTTTATTCTGTCTTCGTGTCGTTTTTTCTCCTCCGGGAGACATTTCCTGAAATGTGCACCTTAATGATTTTTTGTTCCTATTAATGTGCTCTATCATCCCTCCATTTTTTACGAGGAGATATGGGACATCCATATAGTATTTGGCACCGTTCGCGATTACCAGAAACCAACACTTGCGGAATTTAGTTAACTTAATAAGGAATTGTTGGAGGAAGATCACTCGCTGTTCGGTGTAGCCAAAAGTGATAATCATTGCACCATGTGGATTAAAATGACCTTGCAAGTTCTCCCACCTTATGCTTTATTGTACTTCCTCCCAATATTGACAACACATTCAAATTTTCACGAACGTTTACTTAATCCTCAGAACCCAAGAAAGAATTATTTCAAATTCGTATTCCGCGACCTGTGCAAGACTTTAAAAGGGATGACATTGTTGTAAAAAAGCAATTCTAGATTTATGAGGCGTTATCTGATTATTGTATTTTATTGTATCGTTAGATAATATGCAAAGGAGAAGAAAATGCTGGATCAATTCGAGAATATTATGATGTGTTTGGGGTCTTTTTTGCATTATCGTAATAAATAAAATTCTATTCATTTCTCTTTGTTATCTGGTGTGAGGGAAAACATTTTGTTAATAATACTTGCATAAGGTCCATGCCTGGGTTTCTAGTTACGGTTTAAACATGCCAAGATACCATTTTTTAATTACTTTTGCGTGTATAAAAATGTAAGATCTACTTTAGTTAAGGTCAACCAAATCTCTTCATAATCATGTTTTATTATAAAATTTCGAACGGCTACACGTAATATAAATAATCCAAAGCATAATCAGATTTAATTTCACACTGGCTATTTTTTTCTGACTTCTCTCAGACGATAAGTTTATCTGAAGAAAGAGAAGGGGGGGGGTGATTACACTATTATATATATATTTATATTTATATATATTTATATATATATATATATATATATATATATATTGTTTTAAATCTGTAAACAAATACTTGTATTAAGATATTTATTTGCGTATCGATTGAAAATTATTATTATATTGTAAAAATACGATTACACTCCTAATAAAAAACTTATTACAGGCTTTCATAACATTCTTTATGCGCTGTACAAGCTGCGCTATATTAGACTTGGAATGAAAACACGTGAATTTACATTTGCGACAGTTCATTAAGAGTTAGTTTAAGGTATTGGTTACATGCTTTTCTGGTTGTCTATAATATGTGGCGATCCGATAATTTACATGTTACATAAATCGAGTGGATGTGGAGGTAATAATAAATTGTAACTACGACCTTTTTCGGACGATCACAATATAAATTTATTGTGTTTATTCTTTAAAACTCCACGTTTCGACTCGAGATTGGAGTCGTCGTCGGAAATTTTGACGAAGTGTGACAAGAACCATATGCTTGATTATTTCTGGAATTTTTCTTTTAAATATCATTCACTGAGAGGAGCAAAAAGCCTATAGTTCACTTATAAACTACTCTCAAATCCTTGAAATTTGATACGTCTCATTGGGTAGGAAGAGTTCGAGTTGCTGTGACGAAGTACGAGATTTTCCGTCGAGTCGTTTTTGAAAACAAAAGACACGTACAGTATTATCCTTGTAGATAACCATTCATTGAAGTAAAAGTATTAACTAGCTAATTTTGTAATTTGATAGAGTAACGAATATTTTAAGGAGTCTTGTATAAAATATTGGTTCCCGATGTGAAAATGACACGTTCTTTTGATTTCATGAGAAGATCGAGATATCTCCCTCGTAATGTTCTGAATTTCTCTTGCTTGAGGATAGTCTGCAAGGACGTAGCGTTAGTGTTGCGCGCGTGGCCTCCTGTGTTAGAGGGGGTAAACGGGGAGGTATGTGGGAGGGGGAGGCAGTGGGAAACTACCTGTTGGACATGCGGCGACGAGTGGCGCAGACGCGTCCTCTCCCCGTCCCGCACCCAACCCTTCCTTAACTCTTCCCCCTGCACTCTCGTCCTACAATGGGCTGTATTCTTCGTTCTGTGGGCAAAATATTTTTCCTCAAATCTTTTACCTCTTGTTAACTTTTCGGAAAAAAAATATGAATCTTAATTAATGGATTAGTTGAAATTTTAAATTCTTTGACGTTTTTAACCCACATTTTTCCTAATTTTTATCCACATGTTTTCCAAAACACAAAATCCAAAAATGGTCATTCTTTTTTATTCAGCGTCCATTCATTCATAGATGCTTTTCATCGCTATATTATCGTCTCAATGTAATTTCTCGGAAACGACCCTAGAATTTTGAATTAGTTAATTGTGTTATAATTTACAGTCGTTTTTTCATGTATTATTAAGTATCTTTTTTTATATTACCTTCAAAGGGAAAGATTACTATGTCTTTTATATTTTAAAGATTTGATTACATTAATAGTTTGAAGATCCATTGTGATTAACTGATATGTAATTTTGTTTCCTGATACAAAAGTTTAACGCAATTTTTGTTATTATTTAGATTTAAATAAAAAATTACTTGTTCCCAGTAGTTTATGACTTTTCCCTGTGATGGTACTATACTTAGTGGTTTCATTTAAAAAGATGTATTTAGCCCACTGCACTCCGAGGCTTAGCCTCCCCCGCATGGGCAACACTGTCGCCACCGCGGTCATCGATCTGTGGGCCTCCGCAACGGTGACGTCACACGGACCGCCCGTGGGCTTCGAACCCCCGTCTAAGTCACCCCTCCCCGTCGCCCATCCCGCTGCGAGCCCCACGCTCTGGCAGGGTGGCGACAAGTTACGCGAGCTCTTGTTTCGAAAGAGCGGAAACTCGGCTGTTTCGTCGCAATGTTTGTGTTCGTTTTATTGCCAGCTGCAGCTGAGTTTAAATTGTATTGAAAAGTGCGTGACACGATTCTGCAAATTAAAGAATAATACAGCGTGTTTTTCAAATTTTAATGATATTAATTAACATGTTTAACGTCTCTTCATCTTTCTTTATACTTAGGTAATTTTTTCTCTCTAGGAAAGATTTCTCGAACTGTGTTTACTCTTTTAAGCATGGTAATTAAAGTGATATTGTAACTCAAGAATTACGAACTTTTCTCGTTTCAATTCAACACTTTACAAAACTGTTTCAATCTGTTGCACTAGCGGTCGTATTACATTTTACTTCTTTCTTAGAATCGCGTGATATCTTTGAAATTACTCTCTTCTTTAAATATTGAGTAAATATTATGATTTAAATTAAATATTTATCCAACAAATTATTTTTGTTTTATACCTCATTACAGCAAAGTAGTGCATCCTAGTTTTTCTTCGGCTCCTTGACAGTTAGTGTGTGTACTTGGATACTTAAAACTGAAGACGACCTAACACAAATGAACTTTACAGAAATGATTTATAGACTTTTGCTAGACATAAGTTAATGACATGTTTTATAGACAAAAATTCAGGAATACGATAAGAGAACTTAGATTTGATAAAGAATTTACAATGAAAAGAAGAGGAAGCAAATGGACCGAAAAATGAAAGAAAGAACACAGTGAACGCATGAAGAGAATTTGGAAGGAACGAAAAAACAAACAAAGGAGGAATAGAAAATCTTAAAAACATTCAAGTTCTATCGCTCTCTTTAATATGAAATAACGTTAAATTATTCATAATAACCTTAATATATTATTAATGTATATAATATAAATTATTATATGTACAATATATAAATAATATATATAATAAACAGCAAGCGTCTCACTTTGTGGTACCATTTTTAGTGTTTAATATACTCAAACATAAATAAAATTTGTTCCACGATGTGACCATTGACTCAAATATGTGCACAATAAATTTGAATTAAATATAACCGTGCAATATTTATAATAATATTTTCTTGTATTCGTACTGAAGATCGGGAGCCACTCAAAAGGCAGAGTGGCGCTGGGTCCATCACGAATTGAGACCATCTGTGAGCAAAAATATTTTTCTTGGGCTGTATTCAACGATAGATTGTAGTCCCAGAATGAACAAGCTAAATTCCCAAAATTCATAATTTAATCATAAAATTCGTACGAGCAAAGCTGCGAGAACTCGACTAGCGTGTATAAATCTAAATTGCTTTCTTTTGAATTAGCGTATAAAGAATGACTGACAGAAAAGCGTTCTCAAGGAAGCCACTGAAAATAAAGCAGAGGTCTTCAGGACTTATCAGGGACTATTGGACTGCAGCAAAATTACGTAGGATGAATACACATAAATACACATTAACGCAGCGCACTTAGGCCGAGACAGCTCAGGAGGATCGATACTTCCATCTCTCGGCGAAGTAAGGAACTGTAGTTGCGGGCGACCGTGCTGCGACAGTTTGTTGGACATAGTATATCTGTGTCTTTCAGTAATAACCAGGTAACTGCACTTTCGGGAAAAAATAAGATAAACTGACAAAAATGTATGTTTTTTCTAAATTTCGTTCATATTAGTGTAAACGATTCTAAAACTAACTACTATCTTCTCCAATAGAGCAAAGAAAATTTACATACTCTAAAAAGCATTAATAGTGGGTTAAGTATACGTTTAACGGGAATAAGCAAGTAACTCGAATGCAAATTTTCTTAAAAAAGCAAGTAGTATCTTATATATATAAGATACGAGCAAAGCTGCGAGAACTCGACTAGCGTGTATAAATCTAAATTGCTTTCTTTTGAATTAGCGTATAAAGAATGACTGACAGAAAAGCGTATATATATATATATGTGTGTGTGTCTGTGTGTGAACTGAAGAATTTAGATAAATAGGGTAAAATAGTAAAAACTATGAGTCAAGGTAACCAGGTATTTTTTTTACTTTTTATGGTAAAAAATTAATTTTTTTTATAAATTATGTAAAAATACAGTTTTTCATCTTAGCTTCGAATATTACATATTACAATACCACTTAATATTTATAACAATTTAACTTTAATATTAATGCCAATGTTATGACAGGAACTCATTTTGCAAACGCCCGTAATTCGGAAGAAGAAAAATTACACTTGTCTGGTTATTAATGGGAGACATGTTACGTAATATCACAACAACAAAAACTTTCAAAACAACAAATAAAATGTGTAAAAAAAATAAGTGAGTCATTTCTGGGTTCTAGGGTGGTGATCAATGAAACTATCAGTCTGTGTTTTACGTCATTTGCATCAAATTACCCAAGTAAAATGGGGATACTGAGTAAATGTAAACATCGAATCCAAATAAATGCAAACGTGGTATTAGAAGTATGAATAAATAGATAACGACCTTTCTAGCAGACAATATTTATTTTTTAGAATTCAGTGGAAAAACATCATCACTGAGTAAAAACACGAACAATACAACATTTTAAAACTTTAAACTCACCACGTTTCGGTACCCATTGGCACCATTGTCAAGTGAAATACTTAAGGTAAAGGTCGTTATTTATTTATTCATATTTCACTATGCAGACGAAGATGGACTGTTCATTAGAAGAGTAGAAAATCAATACAAATTTCCTACAACATCAGTGACATATACCCATTCTGCCACTCGTTCCTCACTTCTTTCAATACATGAAGAGAAAATTGGAGGAATAAAATTCCCACACGTATACACAAGTATGGAAATTTCATTCTTACAATCTTCGTTACAAGAGATTTAAGAAGAAGAGTCAGCCGTTATAGTAGTATGCGTATAACTATATTTTTTACTGATTAAGACATAGAAAGTGAGACTTGAAAGAGAAACATTTAAATATTGTTCACACTTACACGGCCTGATCCTACCTGGACAGAGAGAAAATAGTACTAGGTGTAATTTATCGTTGCGAAACGAAACATTCGATCTTATATGATTATCATACTTGAAGTATCATAGTTTGACTACACGCCTGATTCCTCTTGATAAAGCAGGGAGCTAAAATACATTACGTCTGTTCTTAATTATTCTAAATACTTTTTTTCTAAATTTCTCCTTTATTCCTTTTTTCTCTTTTCCTTACACAACAATTATTTTAAAAATGAGTGAGATTAAAGCATAACGAATGAATAAAACAAAATGTGCATGAAGAAATACAACAGAATATTAAAATATAACATAATTTGTAAAATTGTGTAAATGATTGTTACGAAAAAATTGGCATGTATGAAATTAAAGATATTATAGCAGCAAATAAAACATTCGTTGATAATAGGTGAAACATTATTTTGATAGTGAAAGAAGAGGCAATGAAACCAAGTCTCTCCGTCTTGTAAAGTCTTCTTATGTTATCAAGTGGACACAATAAAAACTAAACGAGGGGTCTAGTATCTAAAGTTACCCACATCAGTCAATATATATAAAGGTGTTCTGCTTTGCAGCAGGTTTTAGCATTGTGCCCTCCATGCCACTCTATCCTGAGCCAGCCTCTTTATCTCCTCGTATAATCGTCCTCACTTCACGTCGTCCACCATCTTGTATCTTCTTCGCCCCCTTGCCATCTTCCCATTAATTTGTCCCTCCAAAGCGTCCTTCAATAGACATCTTCTTCTCAACCAGTGACCAAGCCATTTCTGTTTTCTTCTCCTTATCGACTGTAGCAGATTTCTTCTCTCTCCTACTCGTCGCAGCACCTCTTCGTTTCTAATCCTCTCCGCCCAGCTTATATTCTCTATCCTTCTCCATATTTCTAGAGCTTCTAATCTTTTCTCATCTTCCTTCCTTAAGATCCACGTCTCTGCTCCGTATGTAGCCACACTCCACACAAAGCACTTTACCAACTTTTTCCGTAGACTCAAATCAAGCTTACTGCACAGAATCCGTCTTTTCCTACAGTAGTCAAAGTGCTTACGAAATTTTTTGTGTCTAATTTATTCACCGATTTCAAATCCATATTACCTTGTGATTGAAAGCAACAAGAACAACTTTTGTGCTTCGCTTTGTGAAATGTTTTAAGGGGATTTTACCGGAATCGATTAAAATGGGAACTTAAAAAAATAATCAAATAACATCGCACCTCATGAAAATTTCAGTTCGTTATAAAATCTATCAATTCTGTTTGCCAGAACTTGTTACATCATTGATTTCAATGTTCTACTAGTTTCACAATCTTGTGTAAGCACCTAACTTGCGGCAACTTTAATGAATACTGTAGATTGCAAGGCAGCTGTAGGGCAGACGATCACTAAAACACTCGTTCTGTGGCTTGCTGAAAGGTACTTTCGTGACACCATTTCAACGATCTGGTAAGCTTCAATGCTTGAGCAACAGTTGAGCACACGAAATGAAAGTTTGATGCTTTTGAAGTCGGTGACTGATGTCTGTATCAATGGTGGTATCTTATTCAAGCTAGGAAACATGGGGATAACCGTGTATTTCAAACAATTCAATTATGACAGGCATTCATACACTGTGCACGGATAATTGCATAAATTACGAAGGTTCAAATAAGTAGATATGTAATGCAATTTCAAATAGGTAGATATGTAATGTAGCATATTGATACACTTTAATATGCAATCTTCTTTAATGATTATACAGTGTAGGACTTTTATGTTATGTTATAAATTATGTAACATAGTATTATGTAAAGATAAAATTTGGGGTCGATTTTGAGGAATTTTCGAAAAAAATTTAGTTTGATTTACGTAATATCAAATTATAAAGAATAAAAGTATTTGCATTAAGGAATAACAAATTCTCAAACTCATCGGCTAGAAGCTGAAACTACTGATCAAATTACCTTCGTTTTATACATTTGTGTATATAACGCTCCCCCTCCCTATTTGCTCAAAAAGTATAAAACCCCTTTACCGTCAGCATTTTGTACATAAGATATATTACAACTTCTCGAGGCAGTAAGAGCGATTTGGCGACTTGAATGTCTTGATTTTTTTAAATTAATGGTATTAACTATTATTTATCAAATCATCAAATAATATTTGGATCATGCTGTGCTAATGCTTGAATAAAACCATCTTCCAATTGTGTGGTCACTGGGAGTAGAGCTTATGGGGAGACGTTTTTTAACTAATGTCCATGTAATTCATATTCGAAATTGTCACGTGTCACATTTTATGTACAAAAGAATAGTACAAAATTTGCCTTTCTTTTCCGGACAATTCAGAAAGTTATTCAACGAAAACGTTAGAGAACTATGGAATTCAAGACAAAGTTTCAATTTAAACAATATAAATATTGATTTTCAGTTTGTAATGCACCATAATTAACGAATAAATGTTATTACTATTTTCATATAAATAAAATTGATTGTATAATTGGAAGTATCATAAATAGTTATGTAGTTTACTAGCGCCTGGCACGCTCATATTACCTTAAAGTAGCCTCCATGTCATAAACAGAACAGTAGACCAGCTCCTGTCCTCCGCCTTCCCCATCACCTACCGCTTCCACTCCCTCCTCCCGCATCCCTTCCGCGTGGGCGATTTGCGCGCATCGCCGACGCACCTGCCAGAGACAAGCGTGAAGCCCCGAGGCAGCAGAGCTAGCGAGTGGAACGGGGAATATCTCTGTCTCCGCCCGCATAACATTCCCGGATTCGTCTCGGAGCACGCTCGTAAGATTGCTTATTCTCCTCCAGTGAACATGATTGTGCGCAGATTACGGTTAGCCGTCATTGGACAAATGTTGACTAATGTACGGAGGGAAATATTACCGAGAAATCTGTGACTTCCGGTAATAACCGTGCTATTGCATTTTATTTTTAAGGAAAAACAAAATCTATCAATTTTTTTCTTCTTTCGAGGAGTGAATAAAGTATATTTTTGTAAATTTTTCATGGTTAAACATCATTTATTTTTTGTGTTCATTATGTTAAAAGGTTTTCATCGTGGCTTTGAAGTGTTGCATTGTATCAAAGTTGAATGCGACGGTTATAACAAAATAGTTTTGATAAACGGCCGAATCTCGATAAAACAAAAACTACTCTTGTCTGATTGCTACCGGACACCAGAGAAATTTAAACAAAGAAAGTGTCATTACTTTAATCGTTACTATTATGGACGCAATATGACAGATTCTATTTTTTTAGAATATTTCTAAAGATGTTTGATAGTAAATGTGGGTAAAGATTGTTCGTACTTTTGCGGAGTGATTAAATAAGAACGTTCGCCTCAAATATCTCCTAGAGGGATAAAAATATAGAAGTGGGTGTTTACTAATTTTGTTACATAACGCTTATCATTTGACTATTCAAATGATTTGTAACTATGTACTTACAGAAATATTGTTGGTAAATATAAAAGAATGTACGGAATACATACATTTCCTCACATTTAAATTAAACGTGAATAGTCAAATGATTTGTAGCTTTATATACCTACAGAAAAGTTGCATTGTAGTTGTTTTCGAAAATGGAATTATAAATTTTTTCAGCTCTTCTTCAAAGCCAAAAAAAACTATTATTAATTTTCAGGAACAACAGCGTAACAACACGAATTCTTCAAAACAGTTCCATAATAATGAATGGGAAGAGAAGTAATGTCCGGACATGATCTTCCGGAGCTTCGATAATGCGTTCGTTTCGTTTGTCCATATTCCAAATGGTCAAATGTTGGTGATGCTATTACTGCTGTTTGTTTAGTTGCCATCGAGACGATTTGCACAGACTTCCTCCGACGCAGGCAAGTGACACGAGTGTATCAATGTCACCAGCAGCCGTTTTAGATTAGCTATATCGTAGGTAGAAACATTAAAAGACTCTTAAAGTAGCTTTTTAAACTCTGAAGTACATTTTTTCTCATTTCAATTTATTTTTAATTAAAAAAGTGTATTGAGTGTCATTTCACGGTATATCTTTCGAGTTATGAGACTACACTAATTTGTTTTGAAAACCATTATTTTATCTTCACAATGAAACTTCACTTTCAGAACAGGAACATACAAACGAATTGGAACAAAGTAAATTGTAAACGTGTCCGATACATATCAGAACGTAAGGAGTAATGTTGGTGTTGGGTGAAACACGCGATTGAAATTATTTGACAAAATAGCAGACCTGTTCCCAGCACAGCCGTCTGTGGCCACTTATCTCCCGTATGGGATTGTGACGCAGGTCCTCCTTATTTAGCGTTTGGTTGCACTAATCTTAAGAAAGCACATTCTTGATTTGTAAGGTGTTAAATTTGGAACTCCGTGAGTCATAAATCTTTTAACAATAACGTAGTGCATTAACTTTCAACTTCAATCTTTTGGATAACTCAATTTTCATGAGACTCTATTTCATCTTCTGCTAGGTTCAAACGTGCGGTTTTTTTCGTCCTCAGTTACCAACTTCTAGTTTTGACCATGTTTTAGTTTCTCTGACTCCCACAGCGGCGCTCAGATCAGTAGTTTACAATAGATATAATAGATATTTAGTCTCCCTCATCTCCTCCTCAATCCTCGGTAATAATCTGAAATCAGTCTATTTCTCTTTATTAAAATAGTGAAGAAGCAGTGGGAAAATCACTTTAACTAGCTTATTACTCTCTGCTTTCTTGGGTGGATTTCGTATTTAAATTGTATGTTTTGAATATTTAGCTGGCATTACGATACTATTGCTTATTATTAAATATATAATCAGATTAGTCCGAGGCAAAAAGCGGAGAGAGGTTTCGATCCTTAGCCCAACACGCTTCCACTGCACCGATCCGATGCTCTGACGGGACACGTATTCTTCAGTAGTAATCTAAAAAATAAAACTGATTAGCCACACCTTTGAGTCAATATTTGTTAGTATAATGACTTCCCTAATGAGACATTTACTTCGATGTATGTTCTATTCGAAGCAATAGATAAAGATAGAATAATGTATCCTTTGAAAAATGCGACTGACGCGACTGCACACCAATGCCGGAGACGAATGCAGTGGTCTCTAAGGTGCTCTGACACTATCTTTACTCACTCTTCCTCACCGAACAAAAAGCCAGTCGGTCGATGGTTCCTATCACCCCGGCCGATTGCGCACAAACCGTTGCTTTTGTGCTCCGGAGACCGCGCGCATTTCACGGTATTTGACTGCATCCTCCTCTCCTCTCACGCCCCTGCCACCTCACATTGCTCCCTCTCTTGTTCTTCAATCAAACCGAAATTTTGCTAAGTTTGAACTCACTTTTATTTCGATGTTTTACATTGAGGGTGAATGAGGCTAACTGTCGTTGGGCAAGTATTTGTTAGCGTTCGCCGAGGGAGTTGCTAGTGTTTTTGTAATGAAATGAATCTAAAAAACTGTTGTAAACACAAAAATTTTAACCTTCATCCTACACTCATTCTAATACTACGTATAACTTAGTTCCTTAACTCGAGGTCGTTAAATGTGTTTTCTTTGCAATTTTTTCTTTTTTATTTCCATATACTATAAACGTTTAATTTAAATGTGAGGAAAT
>NNCF01132531.1:502136-540184 GCA_002313205.1 Laupala kohalensis | reverse complement strand
TTGTAGATGAACAGGTGAGCAGAGGATTCTGTTTGTATAAAACACGGCAACTCCACCTCTTGCTCGATCCTTCGTGGTGTCGTCATATCTGAAGCTGAGTGTCCCCGCAGAGAGGGAGAGTTTTCTGGTAAAAGGTGTGTCTCTTGCAGGAAATAACAAATCGGATTACGACGCGCTAAGAGTTGTAACTCTTCACGTTGAGTTCTATAGGCATTAAGGTTCCACTGAAGTGTGGAAGCCATTACTGTTTGGAACCTCGGGGATCAGGTACGTGAATGTGCATTTGCACCTCACCAACGGACAATGCACATTCTGACTCGGAGGAAGGAAGGGTAGAGACGTTATTTTTACGTCTCTGCAACTTCTTGGACGTTGTTTTGATCGATGTTTTCAGAAAATCAACAGGATTCTGATTTAACCTTGGAACCCTGGATTTTCTTCGTCTCTTGCTTGGTTGATGTTGTACTCAGTTTAACACTGTTGGTGTGTTTTTTCTGTGTTGAATTTGAACTGGGCTTTTTCGAAGTTTTTGGCTTTGCGGGTACAGCTTGTATAACTTTCTTCCAGAAAGGCGACACACTCCCTGCTCCATACCAGGTGGCTGCCTGTACACTTAGCAGGCCTCGGGCATGAAACGCCGCGTTCGTGTTCCTCCTTCTCGCACTTCCCGCATGTATCACGGCCCTTACAGGATGTCGTGGATGGCCAAACCTCTGGCACTGTGCAGGAAATCAGGACTACGGAGAAGATCCCGTACGGTGAAGCACGGAAGAAATACAGGGTTTTACACCCTG
Organism: Laupala kohalensis; assembly: GCA_002313205.1. Taxonomy (NCBI): domain Eukaryota; kingdom Metazoa; phylum Arthropoda; class Insecta; order Orthoptera; family Trigonidiidae; genus Laupala; species Laupala kohalensis. Next base: position 539,390 of record NNCF01132531.1, on the reverse strand, counting down.
TATTTTCTACGAGTTTCTCAACCGTAGCCAAGACTCCTGTAACAAAGAAGATCGTTTCTTTTCAAGTCGATTTCACTGACGTGTCTACGACAACGTCGTGCACATGCCAGTGCAATTGTGGAAAGAAAGTTCCCGCAAAAACAAAAACTTCTCCCAAGCCCAGTCCTACTTCAACACAGAAAACTCACACCGGAAGTGTTAAAGTACAACATCAACCAAGCAACAGACAATGAAAAACCAGGGTTCCAAGGTTAAACCCGTAAACCTTCTTGATTTTCTGAAAACACCAAACACAACGTCCACGAATTCGCTGAGATGTAAAAAGAACGTCTCTGCCCTTCCTTCCTTCGAGTCGGATTGTGTATTGTCCGACGGTGACGCGGAAATTCACAGTCAGGAGCCCGTCCCAGGAGGTTCCAAATAGTAATGGCTTCCATACTTCAGTGGAACCTTAATGGCTATAGAACTCAACGTGAAGAGGTACAGCGCTTAGCGCGTCGCATTCCGATATGTATTTGCCTGCAAGAAACACACCTTTTACCAGAACACTCCGTCTGCGGGGATACAGCAGCTTCAGATATGACGATATCACGAGAGATCGAGCAAGAGGTGGAGTAACCGTGTTTATTATAAACACTGTTCTCTCCTCACTCGTTCTCCTACAAAATCAAATCCAGGTTATAGAGTCAAAATTTACAACATAACGGATATCATCGTGTGTTCAATATATCTTCCTCCGACACGAGATAGCTCGGAGATTTCCCTCAGGGATTTAATTCACGAGTTCCCTCAACCATTCCTCCTCCTTGGAGATTTCAACGCCCACGGTGGACTGAGGGATTAGTTGAGCGATTGCCCCAGGGGTCGACTTCTGAATTATCTCTTCGAGTGTGAAGATTTATGTATAATAAACACCTGGGAGATGACTCACTTTGCGTATACCACAGGGTCATGGACTGCTATAGACCTATCAACACGTTCTCCTGAAGTTGCTGATATCTTCCAATGTAAGGTAGAAGATGATCTGCATGGTAGCGACCATCATCCTATCTGGTTGTCTTGGCAGGAACGTGCAACTGTTCCCGAATGCAAGCCACGGAAATGGATTCTCAGACAGGCAAATTGGACACTGTACCGTTCTCTGTCTGTTTTCAGAGAAACAGGTAGTGTCCAACAGAGGGTCGACCATCTGACCCAGGTGATTCATCACGCTGCTGAAGAATCCATTCCGAAAACATCTATATTTCCGCGAAGACCTCATGTCCCCTGGTGGAACGACGCATGTCGCTCCGCCATTCGGGCAAGGCGAAGAGCATTACGGAAATTTAAGGCTAGTCCATCACCGGAAAACTTCGCGGCATATCGGATTTCTAGAGCAAAAGGGCGCAGAACTATCAAAGAATCCAGATCCACCTCCTGGAAAGAGTTTCTAAATACCATTAAGAGAACAACATCGTCCACTAAAGTATGGGAGTCAATCCGAAAGATATCTGGAAAGTATTCTCGAGTCCCAATATCTGGACTCAATTATCAGGGTCGGATTCTCACCAACAACTGAGAAATTGCAACAGTGATGGCTGAATACTTTGCTGATGTAACATCTACGCAAAGTGCGATCCTGATTTCGCGAGGAAGAGGAATATAGTAGAGAGCGCCTCCTTAGACTTCCGTTCCGCCAACTGGGAGCTCAGACAACTATGTCTTTAATCCTTCATGGTCCGAGGGAGTATTCCCTAATTCGTGGAAGGAAGCAACGCTAATCCCCCAAATTAAACCCGGAAAGTACAAGACTGCCATCAGTAGTATTGAATATTGCCTTGACTACTTGCGTTGGGATAACTGGAGAGAATTATCAACCGACGTCTCGTCTGGTATCTTGAAAGGCATGACCTGCTGAGTCGATCTCAGTGTGGTTTCAGGAAATTCCATTCCACCCTCGAGAACTTCTTTTGGAAACAGCTATTCAATATGCCCTCGTACGAAGACAACATTTCGTCGGAATATTCTTTGACATTAAGAAGGATTATGATACTACTTGGCGTCATGGCATTTTTTAAAAACCTATGACTGGGGATTTAGTGGATATCTTCCTCTGATGTCAGAGTCCTTTTTGGATCAGCGTTCCTTACGATACAGTATTTGAAGAGACACCTCGGATCTCCTTCAAGAGAACGGTATTCCTCAAGGCCCAGTCCTGAGTGTGACCGTATTTGCGGTGACCATAGACAGCATAAACTTTGCTTAAAAGAATCCCGTCTTACACTCTTTTTGTCGACAAATTTGCCGTCTTTTGTTCATCACAGAGTGAAACAGGTGCGGAGCGACATATCCAACTCGTCCTCATTAGATTATACCACTGGTCGAAGACGACTGACTTTCGTTTCTCTGGTGAAAAAACACGCTACGTTCTTTTCAGTAGGTGACAAAGCCTTGTGTAGAACCTCACCTCGCCCTGGGGAACAACGTTCTCAAATTCTATCCTTCTGTAAAATTCTTAGGTCTAATCTTTGATCAGAGACTTCATTGGTTTGAACATCTTACACACCTAAGTGCGAGAATATTAAAGTCTATTGAAGTGCCTAAGTAGCATGGAATGGGGCGTTGATCGCTCCTCCTTGCTCCAGTTTTATGAGCATTCATAAGATCTCGGCTCGATTATGACTGCGTTGTATATAGCTCTGCTCGCGGAAGCTATTTAAAGAAGTTGGATAGTGTCCATCATGCAGGTATCCGACTAGCCACGGAAGCCTACCGTACTAGTCTCGTTCCAAGTTTATATGCCGAGAGTGGAGAACCATTTCTTTACTTCCGGCGACAACACCTCATGTTACGACACTTTTGCCATATGCTTACTTTACCGGACAATCTGGTACACAACGCAGTATTTCATCCTTCCTCTTCTTCAATCCATTTCTACAACAACATACTCAGAGCAACCAAACCTTTTGGATATCGCTCCAAAGAAATTTTGGAAACCTTGATTATACGCACACCTAATGTATTAAATCAAGGTTTCAGTAAGTCTCCTCCTTGGACTTTGCAGAAGCCGAAGATTAATTTTCATCTTCTGCATCATGACAAGAAAAACACTTCAGCCGCGACGTAGAGGGTATACTTCCACCGAATCCTCGACAAACAACGGACCTATGGTATATTCCTATGTTTACAGACGGGTTGAAGCAGGCCGATGGTGTCGGCTGCCTCGAGGTGTTACCCAGTAAGACCTATGGCTACCGTCTTGGCGACCAGTGTAGCGTTTACACCGCTAAGTGCTACGCCATACTGAGAGCACTACGATGAAAAAAATTCTCCCGCGGATCAAATTCCTGATCTTTAATCTTTCCAGACTATGTATCCAGCTGATAAGCTTATCCACCACATCCAGGATGTGCTTTTCTCGCTTCAAAGTGATGGAAAGAACATAATGTTTTGCTGGATTCCGTGACACGTGGGAATCAGAGGAAATGAGGAAAAGCGGCAAAGGCGGCATGACTCAAGAATCGCGTGGATTTCTTTACGATTCCATCAAGACAAGGATTCTGAGTGAATGGATCAATGAGAGTTTGCCTGTTGAAGGGAATAAGCTCCGACTTATCAAATCCTCTGTCAAGTCATGGAACAGTTCCTGTAGTTCAGACAGGCGCGAGGAGGTCTTGGTGACCCGCCTGCGCATAGGATATTGTCCTCTCATTCACCGGTATCTTTTGGTTCATGATGATGAGCCCGTATGTGAGGAGTGTAGCTCTTCTCTGACAGTGCGTCACCTACTAACTGATTCCAGAAATTACACGAGAATATGGAGACAAAAGTAGTCTTGCTGCAGATTTACGAACAGTTCTCAGAAATGAAATGGGTGATGTTAAAAAACTATTGAATTTTATAAGTAGATCGGGGCTCCTTCCTCAAGTTCTCGGGAGGGTTTTAATTTGCATTCTGTTTTACTCTTCCCTTTCGTCTTTCTTTTTTTCCTTTTTCCGTAATTTGAAAATTATAATTTTTAGAATTTATTTCATTTTTGATATAATGTATTTGGCAACTGTTCCTTTTTTCTTTCATCTTTGTATTTAGATATTTGTTGAATTCAGGAGGGTTTTTAGTGGGTATGAAGGGAATTCGGCGAGTACCACACACGAGGAAGAGTCACTACTCTGTAGTGCGAAAAACTGCATTTTTCTCTACCTGCAAGGGCTCTAATGACCTTGACGAACCTGAAAACCCACGAAAAAAAGTGGTCAAAAAATATATATATATATATATATATATATATATATATATATATATATATATATATATATATATATATATATATATATATATACATACATATATTGCACTCACCAATCTTTTGAATTGCCTGACAGTTTGAACTTTTTTTTTCTTTTCGTAATTATATATTCTTGCAGTTTGAACAGGTTTTTACTTAAATTTTGTGGAATCCAAGGCTCCAATTACTATTGCTATGACTTCGGTTTTTACATTCCACATCCACCCAACGTCAATTGTTTTTGAAATGTTAATTTTGGTGCAGTGATATTCACATCAGAGCTCTAAAGATGTTTGGCTGATTTAACTTTCTAATCCCTGATCGCTACCCGCTCTGTAAAGGGTTAGACGCATTTTCTCCATATGTGGGCTGTGCCTAAAAGAGCGATCTCTTGTGCTTCCCATTCTCTTGCTTTTCCAGGTAGGAAACGAGATGTTTCTTTAATATTACAGAAATTGAACCTATTATTATTATTATTCTGGTATATTTCTTAACCTAATCGTTCCTTATTACCGCTCAAGTCACTCGAGGAAGGCAGTTACTGTACGATAACATTCGTGGAGAAGCAACAGCCGGCTACCATCAAAGATGGCATTTACCTCTAAACTCGCATTGACGTGACTTAAGGGCCTTTGAAAGCTCATATTCTGAAGTGCTGCAGTTTAAGACTGTTCTCTCTTCCTTCTCTTCCATATCCTTGATCCACCTCACTTCGAACTCCAACTATTCATTTATATAATCATAATGTTCTTCTAAATTTTAATTCAATTTCGTGCTATTAATGTAGTTTAAGTTTTATTATTTTTAAGTATTTTGCAGAAAATGGCAAAAGTAACTAAAAATTCACATGTTACATGAAGAAATAGTACATTTATATTGGAGCTCTATTGGAGGATTTTTATGTGCAAAAGTTCTAGTCAATATGTATCATATTAACACATTTTTTTAGTAATTGTGTTATGGTTTCATTTTTTGTGCAGATGCCGGAAAACACACCCTGGACCAGTGGTGCACCTAAGTGATAGCCCTCAGGACTCCAGCAAAGTAAGATTTTTTTTACGAAAACCAGCTCATTTTGCAACATCTTTACCGGCTTCATTTTCTATATAAACATTGCGTCCATACTCAAACACAATCCAAGATAATGGTCTCAATATACCGATAAAGCAAAAAATTGGACGAAAATGAAATACCCCTAAAATTTGCATTTCCTGTCATGTCGTTTCGTTTATCGATTTTAAATGAAAGAACCAATCAGATTACACTTTCATTTCGTATCTAAAATTATATAAACGACCTTACGATGAACAATATTTGAAGCATTGTCAATTTATGAATCAATCACAATAAATTTTTAATGAGCACCCTACCATAAGATTGTTCAATATATTCTGGGAAAAAAGGTATTTTGATGAGGAAACTGTTATTGCTGGCCTTAATAAAAAACTTTAAACATTTAACTTAAATTGCAAGAAACAACCGAAGTAACCTGTTTTATGAGGAAGAAAGCTTTTCCGTGGAATTATTTAACTTTTACTATGGCACTTTTGTTATTTGCTTTAGATGAAATCTAAAAGTTCTATTTAGTTCATTCTTTTTATCTTTTTGAGTTTTAATATTGGAACTACGGTAAGAGCTTTAGTGTAAGCTTTCTAAGTTGAATGGCTATTATGGGTGAAGACTATTGAGAAATGTACCCTGAGGTTGAAACAAATCATTTGTGATTAGTATTTGTAAAAAAGGACCTTTTTAAAGATTGTTTTTTGGAGATATACATACGCATGTATTTAATACTATAAGATAATTGGAAAAGACTAGCAGTATTTTTCTTAGGCTTATGAAACCATCTAGCATTAATGATTTTTTTATTGAATAATGTTTTGATTGAAAGGTAATTATTGTTAGAAAGAATATTGTACTGAAGGCACATTGTTTGTGTCATTGACCTTTATTTGGTCATAATCATAGTTAATGAACTTTCTGCTATGAATATAATGAACTGAATAAGAAGAAGAAGAAGATTCAATTTGATAAAGAGATAGATTCATTTGTGTCATGACAGATCGATAATTACAGACAGATATGTCCCAAACAATAGAGTCGATAGTACTACGTGATAAAGAGCAGAAAACTGCGTGCGTGTTTTTTTTTTGTTTTTTTCTTTCTTTCAAAGCTGTGCCAGACACACATGATATAGAGAAAACAATTCCTGAAAAGGGAACTTATTTTGGAACCTGAGTAACGAAATCAAGATGGTCTGGAAGCTAGACAAAGTTTGTATTGTGCCAGTTGTTTTGTCGGCCATTGCTGTAATACCAAAGCAGTTACACGAAAATCTTCAGCTTCTTGACTTTAATAAGAATATGTATCTACTCATGTAAAAAGATGTATTTCTTAATATTGAAAGAAAGTTCTTGAGTGATCTAGATGGATGGCTTGGCTCTGTAGCCCGTACTTAGTCTTAGACCGGTTGCAATGCTGCGGGAGAAAACAAAATGATGATAGCGATGATGATGATAATTAAATAGAGGAAAAAGTAATCGTTTGTAAATAGAGTGTTCGGAGGTTACACGCTTATTACGAAATAGTCCACGTACTAAGTATCGTATTGAAAATATTTCTTACGTTCTTGAACAATAGTATAGACAAATATATTGATTTTCCACACCTTGAATCAAATTTTTCAATAATACTAACCACGGTTAATAAATATTTATGGGTACAGAGTCGTCGCACTCCGATCCCGATCAATAAATATGTAATAAAATCAATTATGAAGGAATATAATATGAAATTCACCTCGTGGAATCACCTAGCTGTAATGAACATGCGTCCGGAGGATCGAGGCCCCAGAAAGAATAGCAACCCTGCTTCCTCGCCGTGCTCCAAGCACAATTGTTCCTTTTCACTCCTGAACTCCACGAAAGTTGTGCGCACGCCTCGTAACCAAAATCACACAACCGTGTGATAAACTCGTCAATATAAAGACCCATGAAACATTGTTCAAATATGAACATATTTGAGAAAAACATTGGCAAACCACCTTTAAAATCCTTTTAATCAGATATCATAGAGATATAAAATAAAAATACAGACGAAGAGAAATAAACATGTGACATCTTTCATACATTACAATTTTTTTAATTAACAGGATATAACAAACAATATATACATAATTAATAATACATATTGTAACAAAACGAACCAAAACAAAAGATGAGCATGAGTTAAAGTGATGGTGTAATGGGTCGCCCTCATTCCCTACGGCTAGTCATATCTTCTCTGGGTTCGTGCCTGTATTTTAATCAAAGGAAGGACACATACTGGGGTTCCTACTAGAAAAACGCGTTATAAACAAGTTTACTCAGTTATTTTAATGTTAACACACAACCAAAATACTACCCTTTTACATCCCCCCAAAAGACACACATGGTACATTGAATTTAACACAGTTGCTCTCATCAAAATAAAACAAAAAAAACCTTTAGTGAAAATTACAGTATATTACATTGAGGATTTATTAACCCTTTGATATCACTGCCTATAGTTTAAATAAATAATCAAGCTCAATAGTTCACTGGTTGGGCTTTGATCATTTGTTAATAGTTGGATGCAACCAACTTTTACGCTCTACCTTACAAGTTGACAGCTGATTCAGTCGATGTGAAAAATGGAGGCAGACTTCCAGACGGCATTTCAGCAGGTCATCAATGGCGCATGTAGTCGCTCCTGCAGGTGACGTCATCATTCTCAGAAAACCACCGGCTTGTTCCGCGAACAGGAATTCCATGAAGTTCCCGGGAGGCCCCGTGCGAAACCACGACCGAACAACCGCGACGTTTCCGGAGATCAACTCGACGGAATGTTCAACACTTAATGTTTTAGCGTTGGAACATCTTAGCGAACAATAGTAAAGTGCTTATAATTTAAATGCACCAACAAAAATGCTCTATGATCCGAACGTGAATCTCGACCGGAAAATATTCTGAGATGTGAGCTGCATCTCGAACGAAAAACTTTCTAAAATCTGAGCTGTCTGAATATGAGCTCGAACGAAAATGTGAGAAGTTTCTCGAAGTACCATGTAAGATGGTCTCTGAGCTCGAACGAAAAATGTGAGATGTTAGCTGAAACGCTCTAAAATAACCTGACCAAACTTCCACGATGTGAGTGAGCTGAACTGATCTGAGCTGAGTGAGTTGAGAGTTATTTTGATGTTAAATGGGTCTTCTGCTACTACGTCACTTTCCATTTCCACCCACGATCTAAAATTTTGAACAGTGATGTGACTGATTCCCCTAATGGAATCAAATCCCCACTTCGCGACGTTTCTAGTCAGTGGCTAAATTTGATTCGTTTCTGGACGCGTCGGGCCAATCCATGAACGGCGTTTTCGACGCTTCTGGTTCTCAAAGAACTTTTTGTATCCGTCACCTTTGCGGCGACTTTCACTAGGCGGCATTCGCCCTCAAAAACGTAATATTTGTTTACGTTTCCCATCCTTTAAAATATCCATCCTTTTAACATCTGGTGCTACGCACCCTAAACACTGGTCGCGGCGCACACCCTAGAGACTCCCACGAGCGTTGTCTTCCTTTAAAACCATAAACCTATTGTGCCTTTTGGGTTAGAGCATGCCTCGCCGCGCCCTGGTGCGACCTTCTCGTCCTTGTAAAGACACGCGAATTCAGTTGTTCCCTTCTTACAAACTACGTGTTATTTTCCGTAAGATAAAATCTGTTTCTTCGGCTCTTACTTAGATTGTTTATTTGAGTGAGTAATTTTATTTCAAACGGTCAAAAAGCTTTTATCCTATTCCTCTTGTCGTTTGCCGCCTGTGGTTGCGGCCACCGTTCGTTTGAAATACATTTTGTACTGAAAATAATCTATTAACTTTGATTATTTATTGTAAATTAATCAAATCTTACAATATATACATAAACAAGTACATATAATTCCCCCCAGGGGACTTACATCAAGACTTATCATCATCTTTATTGTCTTCTTTGTTTTCATCGTTCGTTTCTGTAATTCAAACATATGATATTTAGAAAATTGTTTTCCTTTTTTNCCACTTACTTGTGCCATGCTCCTTCCTTTCTCTTTTCTGACCTCCCTTGGTCACCTCTTGTTCTTTTCGATCCCGACGCTATTAGGGCTAGGGTATCTTTCATTTTCCTCTTTCCTCTTCTTTTTTTTAAAATGTTTGTAGGAAAGTTTTGCGATATGTTGGAATTTGTGTTTTGAGTTGTAATGCAGGAGGGTTTTTAGTGGGTATGGCTGAGTTTTCGGCGAGTCCCACACGCGGGGAGAGTCATGTTGGCTCTCCCTAGTGCGTAATTGCATTTTCCCTACCTGTACAAGTTTTAAGGGCTCTAATGACCTCGCTGTTGACGAGCCCTAAAGCCCCACCAAAAAAAAAAGTACATATAATTAATCTGACATATAACAAAATATTCTCGCAGTGATAGATTATAATAAGTAAAGAATGGAGATTCATGTCTTTAATTAACTACACACATTTCAGACTATTTTACACTCAAAATTAATATAAAATTCTATGTTGTTAGGGATTGAAAACTGCAGTGTTTTTTTAATTGTTTAAATGCATGAATTACTGAATAGTAACTACTGTGTTTCTAGACCTTGTACGTACTGCAGATATAAATATTCACTTGTTTGACCGTGATGGCAAAAAGACAATCATTACTATGAGATTAATCTATCAACAACATTTTTCCAGTAACTCAGTTGTTTCTTCTATATTCATACATAACATTCACTATTTTAAATGTTGTACGAAATTAATAAATAATATAATAATTTTGATAACGTAAAATTATACTCGACCCGAATAAGAAATTGAAAATATTTTGCATGAGTTCTTTTAAATAAATGTATTCTGGTGACACAACAAAGGTGAATGTCACTACCACAAATATTTCTTTAAAAAAAATTTCTTTAGAGTGTTCGGAAAAATTCACTTTTTAAATCAATGATGATGAAAAGATTAAATATGATACCTATAGAGGAAATGATCCTGATGATTCTTCCTCTTTTTCGTGTATTAGTGAGAATGTGCTTGCTAGATCTATATTTTCTGACATTGTGCTCTGCAATGTATGTGGTCTCTGAGAGGACAACAATAACCTTTTAATTTTTCATAAATATATTACAGATTCTTTTTCTGAACTTCATAGTGTTGAATATTTAAGCAATTTTGCTTTACAAGTTCTTTGAGTATTCCTAGCGAACTGGTGTATTTCATGTTTTAAATTTTTGAACAAAATTAAAGAGAAGTTAACGTGTTTCAGCAGAAAAATTTTGAAATTTTAAGTAAAAATAGTGTAGCAATGAAAATTCAGGTGAAACGAATATGATCGGATGTTTCCATGAAAGCTTATTATTGCCCTGGATTTTTGTGCGCAAATTATTGCCTATTCGCCGAGAAAAATCAATTTTAAGATTCAGAAACGAGTTACTTGCTGTATAGATACCCGGCCGTCGCGTCGCGTTCCTTGGAAACTAGCGGCGAGACCCGACCGGGTCTCTTGATTCAATGGCTGGTATACATAAAAACGAAGCAAATGCTTAGTGTAGTCTACTTATTTTGATTTCTGTACGTACAAAGTAGACGTTGTAGCACGTGCTAGACCTTTTACTTCATATTAAAGTATGTGAAGCAGATGCAGAACTAGAAACGAAGCATCTGCCTTTAATCATATGCATGGAAAGTAGCCTCTAAAGGTATTGATTCACAGATTATTATTTATGTGTACAGCACAATATTTAGCATCTGTTACACTATGAAGTAAAAGGGTGTAGCGTATATTACACGTAATTTTTATACATAAAATTCAAACCATTACTAAGCAAAGTAAAATAATTTGCTTCGTTTTTATGTACGGCAGTCAATATAACGCCTCCTACCACACTACGAGTATTCATTGTTTACGCGTTCTCGACACAAGCCCGTTCGCTTTGAAACATTTTCGTACTCGCACCAACTTCTACGTATTGTTTTGTAGCTGAGCATAACTAACTCCGCGATTCATGTTCTGCTGACGCCGCCTAACACTCAAGATAAATAAGTTTCAACTTTACGTAATCTCATGCTATCAACACTTATTTACAGCGAATTCTCATTAACGTCTTGAAAACAATTTCGAGAATAAGTCTTCATTTCGGCGTCGGGTTTGTTTAATTCATATTTCTCGGAAGTAGGGTGAATAGTTAATTCTGTTTCTCACTATCTGTGTTCCATCTACGTCCCCTCACATCGCGCATTCTCTGTGTATTTTCGAAACGAACCTTAGTGAAATTTTGAAGGTTATTATTTAATTTAAGAGCACGTTTGTAGCAGGAATTCATGATATGCCGGAGCTAGTATTTTTTTTCTTCCTGCGCTACGCAAAGTGTTCAGCATGATTTACAAAGTAAAATAAAATAAAAGTCAATGATACTTAATACTCGATAGAAATCGTCAGTGGGACTATGTGCTGCTGTCAGTGACGGAAAAAATGTCCCTGGATTTGTAAAGTTTTTTCTCCAAAATTTTCATGCAACATTAAAAAAATATTCCAAGTGAAGTTGATTGTTTCTTGAAGAGTCTTTTGTTGAAGGCTGACTTTTCTATAATTTACGAAGAATTTATGTTGTCATATTTTGACCACACCCTACATTATCAAGCTTAGAAATGACAAATTTGTAGTCATAGTTGTCATTTTGTTTATTAAAAGAAAGGTTTTAGGCTGCATTGCGTCCATCATCAGTATAAACTGAAACTAATTCATAAAATATGCAAATGGGGTAAAATCTGTTTCGTATTTTTGTCATTCACGCTAAGGACATGGTATATTATTTTAAAGAATCCATTCATAAATTACAAACAAAAGAACCTTAGATATGGTTTGTATATAATGCCGTCGCTACCAAGCTTTAAAATGTCAAAAAGTTTCAAATTTTAAAGCGATTTCTGAAAAAAATTTTAAATTCTAAAATTCTTATGAAAGTCTTATTTTAATGCATAGAACAGAATAGGGGAGGGTGTCTCGTTCGAATTTCAACAATTACTTCTTTAGGAACCACCCTATTGCGTATGCATGAATGTTAATAAAATGTTGTTCGTAGCTGCTAATCGGCTACGAGACGGGACAGTTGGTACTGTGGGACCTAAAGACCAAACAGGCAGAGCTGCGGCTGCAATCTGCGGAGCCCCTGAAGTCCGTGTCGTGGCATTACGAGGGCAAACAGTTCATGTGCTCGCACACCGATGGCTCTCTCACCACGTGGGCGGTGCGTCAGCAGCCACGACCCGTCAACGTATCGCATCCCCACGGTAAGCTCCAAGATGAATGTGTCCACTTCATCTTACCGAACCGGCTGCTACTAGCGTAACTGCAGACATCTTTCTTGAGTCTCGTCGGTCAACGGAGAATAAAATGGACTTAATTTCATAGATCTTTCATATGAACCAGTTTCAACAGGTGTTTGTTGTTTTTGTTCCGATAGTGTCGATGTTTTTAGAAAAGTACCGAATACGTCCATTTCACTCAGTAATCATTCTACTCCTAACAAATTCTCTGACTAAATCTCAAACGTTAAATTTCCCACTACAATTGTTTTTGTAACGTTACGAAATACATAACTTTCGTATGTCTTGTGTTTTAAACATTTCGAACATCCAACTAAATCTTGTATTGCATTAGGGAATCGACTTATAATATTAAAGTGTTTAATAATAACTATGTTGACTTATTTTTCTTAGACAGAAATATCCTTTCTAGTTTTTCTTACACGATATTAAAACGATCAAGTAATCCAATGTATGTTTTCCATCTAATTGTCAGGTTTTCTCTTTATTCTTCCACTAATCATACACCGCCATAGCTACTTTTCTGAGTATAAAATATTTAATTCACAATTCGGTGGTAATATTCGCGCTCACCCGAATGAATAATCGGGTGTCAGCACTTTCTCAAACCACTTTTTCACACTCAGTCCTTAAACTTATTACTCACTCATCAGTGAAATATAAATTACATTTCTTTGAGCAAATATTAAAAAAAAACATTTACACAAGTATTTTCTTGTCGTTGTCTTCATTACGTATCTGAGAATTGCTCTGAAGAGGAAGTGATCATCAAATATGTTTCTTATACTTTCAGCCAAAGCAAACAAGGATGGAAAACCTGAATCCTGCAAACCTATTCAAAAAGTAGAGTGGAAATCCTCTCGATCAACAGGGTAAGATTGCTCTCATTATTAAGATTAATTTTTTTAATTCTTTTGACAGTTCATTACGTATGTAAACGATTTTCAGGGAGGCGTACGTCATTTTTTCCGGTGGTCTTACATATGACAAAGCCGGTCGAACTCCCAGTATAACTGTCATTCACGGCAAGACCACTACTGTATTAGAAATGGAACATAATGTGGTAGACTTCATCACATTATGCGATAGCCCTTGGAATAGTGGTATGTACTATTTTTCATCTAGTTTTTGTTGCAAGGATTATCGACTCTTTAGAAGTGCGTGGATTATATGCTGTAAATTACAGTTTACAGTGACGAAGTATACAGTAAGAATTATTATCAAATATCCCGATAGCATGACCTTATCACATCCCAGCTCAGTTAAATGCTTTATATTAATATCCATACTATAAATACGATTGCTGTAAAATTATATTTTATAAATAATTATCTAGACCTACCAATATCTTTGAAGAAGTATTATTACTTTGATTTTTTTTTTTAATTTGAAGTATTGTGTCATACTCATGAGCAAATATTCATTGTCCTGACCAGGAACATTTGGAGAATACAACATGTAAGTGTTAGACTTTTAGAGCTTTGTATAGTTTACTCACAACGTTTCGTGAACGTAGTATAATGATGATATACGTAAATAGTACTACTATTGCTACAGGATAAAATAATGTGGAGAGTGATTTCTTGGATAGCACGAGAATACAGTTTGGAATTTCATTGATATTATGTTATTAATGTTTACAAAATGTTGACACGTTTGTGGAACTAATGTCGTGTAGCCATGTAAATGTATTGACATTATTCACCTTCTCCTGGGATTAACACCTAGTCACCCCAATTGAACTTTCGTCCATTGAAATAACGAATATTAAATCTTTTCTTTTTCTTTCAGATTGCCAAGACCCATATGCAATTGTTGTGCTATTGCACAATGATCTGGTTGTGATAGATTTGATGAGTCCTGGCTACCCCTGCTTTGAGAACCCTTACCCAATGGACCTCCATGAATCCCCGGTGACATGCTGCACATATTTAGCTGACTGCCCTTCCGACCTCATCCCTGCTTTCTATTCCGTGGGCTCTCGCATCGTGAAGAGAACTGGTTTCAGCGAAAAAGAGTGGCCGCTTAGTGGAGGCGAGTGGAGTCCGACTTCTTGCAGCTACAGTGAAATCATCCTCACAGGGTCAGTACTAAAGTTATATTATTTACGTCAATTTCTTTTTGTTAAATATGTCATACAAACTTAGTGGGACTCCACTCTCTATATATATATTGCGAACTTTTTATGTGTATAACGTTTCAACTCTTGTTTGTTGAATGTCCTGAAGAATGTCCAAAACCAGATTGAAACGTTGTGCTCATAAAAATTTCACAAGTATTGTTTGGAGGCAGTGGTAAAATGTCTCTCCATTTCTCCATTCACTTTGGATTTCTTGCTCCTGAACCGGCTTAGAATTGCCTTCTACTTAATACTTTATGTAATTACTCCTCATAACCTGGGGATGGTGGTATTATACATCGCTCTATCACTTTTTTTGTGTGTGTGAACTCCCGTGAAATTTATTACAATAGCATTAAAATCATCCAGAATGATGGTGGGATATATTGTAGTTCATTGTTAGACCTCGTAATTTCAGGCAGTATTTAGGGTTTCCTTTTAGTCGCTTAAAATAGATTACCTAATAATTAAATCAGGTTCATTATTCGGCATTGCATACCTATGGTTTTATTAACCCAAGAGTGGAAATACAACGAATGGTAATTTCAAACAATTATGCTCTTATCTGCGCGTACTTCTTTAATGTGTCGCCTATTGCTCTTTTACATGTTAGTCGTAACTTATTTGTACTAGAATTCAGTTTCCACTTTCAAATTATAGCTGTTGGGTACGACCACATTCTCTGATAGTTAATAGCAGTTAATAACGCAACAAGTAGACAGTCGCTAGTTGCCATCCCAGTTCTAAATATTATATATTTCGTGTCTTCTAACACTTGGTATATGTTACCGGAAGTATTGAAAAGAATGCTTAGGTAATACAAACAACGCCGGAAACAATTAGACAAGGTAGGAAATATTCATTGTCTCTCCTCTTTTGTCTAGAAATTGTGCACATTATCTAAACATTGTTTACATTGCCGAACTGGAGTCATGATCCATTTCCAAATGTTCTATTTCAAAATTATGCTGTTAAATAATTCGTAATTTTTGTTATAATATAAATAAATGCATGAGTTTTTAAATTCTGATCTTACCATCCTGTCTCATGAAAAATTGTTTTCTATTAAACTTTGATTATGACCCAAATGTGACCTTATATTTAAAATGACTTCATATTAAACCTTCTAACTCCATATAAGTTCCATGGTATCATACATATATCATTAATGCTTTTTGTGAACACATTTGAAGCTACAAGAAATACGACTTAAGTGACACATGAAAGGATGCGAATAACAAATGACTGGGGACATAATTACGTAGCAGAATTGAAAGTAAAACATTTGTTGGGATGCTATATTGACTTTAAGAAACTACTTTGATTCTGACACGTACTCCTGGCTTCTTGGGGATTTATGAATCAGCACTCCAGTTTAGGTGAACTTTAAAAGTAATGAAGGACTAAATACCTACACAACTATGCATTTGGAAGGAAGTCAAAACATCAGGTTACCCATCAAGCGTGGTATTTAGCTAGGAAATTTATAAGAACACTGGTGTTCTGCATTGCCTTGGATCCCTTTACATCATCCAATGGATTACTGCGTGAAGACGACTTGATGTCATTCCCATCCACATAAACAACTTAAAGCTACATACTCCAGCCTATAGGACTGATCAGACTTGTGCAAATGTACGCCAATGACGTTTAAATGGCTCTCGGAAAATACAAATGTCGTATATTTAATATGAAGAGAAAGTCGAATTCTATGGATTTGAACACTAAGTTGAAGTATGGTCTGTCCTTTGATACCTACGAATGTAGAAATCCAGCAAACACGTCGATTAAACCACATTCAAATAGCGGCTACTGTGTGTGACCAATTCAAAAAGATTTGTATCACTACAACCAACAGTTGTATTGCTATTCAGACCAACGGCAAAAATCTCATTAAATTCATTTACACTTACGGTATACGGTACTTCGTCGCACATTTGGATTTATTTCTCGACCTACCACTGAATTAAATAATCAGCGCTTGATTAGAGTATGCATAACTGACTGTGTGAAACATCACGTGCTCTTTTATGTCCATAGAACATTGCTGTCGAGAACTGGAGGGAGTGCGAGAATCTCTGGAATGTCCCAGTTATAAGGAACCGGGTAAAAGATTGAAAATAAAGTGGTGTGGACTTCGAACGAACATCACAACATTGCATAGTATGCAGGTTTTGCAACTGGGTCCTTCCCGACAAAACTGACTCCGTCATGCACTAAGCACATAAGTAGGGCTAGAAAATTAATACTGGTGCGTAGCGAGGTCCTCTCTCGATTTTGTTTGCACAACATGGTTCTGACTCCTCATCTTCCTCTTCTTGAATCGAATTTTCGAAATTTGATTGTAACGTGAGAAAGTGGGAAGGCATTGAGGTCTTGCTAATTGTGTTCTTGTTGTTTGAAGAAAACAAGTAAAATCGTTATTGAATGCTCACTTATATGCACAGAGAAATTAAAAATTGGCAATCTGTATTGTCCCGCGGAGTAGACTCAGACCAATCATTGACGTCCATCTCTTCCCCCGCCACCGCGTGAAGCAGTGTTATTTGGACGCGTCGTGTGGGCGACACAAATCATTTTTTCTCCAGTTTGAAGCCAGTGAGCTTTATTCCAAGTCTCTCGATTGTTCATTCAGTAATACTAACGAAAGACATTTGTTTACTGCACGTCTTGCCACAAAAGTTGCGATAAAATGAATATAAGGGTCGGTGAACTGTATAAAGAACTGCAGTGTTTGTGGGATCAACAAAGCGATCTCTATAAAAACGACAACGTACGGGAAACGGAACTTCTGGAAATGGTATCCGAAATGGATATTCAGGGATTCGGAGTTGCGAAGACGTCAACGAAAATTGTTCCTACTTAGTATTTTTAACACAGAAGTGAACAAACAAGAGGGAAGTTTTAAAACAGGCCGTGGAACAGAAGTCTCCGAGGAACACCTCACACGAATCAGGAAGGAACTCCTCCCGGCAAATATTACTTAAAGATATCGGTCCTCGCCAGCACAACGTCAGATAAATGTGTATTTATAGTTTACTTTTTTGCATTAGCCGTCCCGGTACTCGTGTGTTTGCCGAACGATCGAATCGTATCTTAAAAACGGGGGCTTAAACGTTTCCACACGAACGTATTCGTTGCGTTGCGACTCCCTTTGGCTTCTCCGTGTTGCACTACAAGCTATATGAGTGAACGTCAACACCCATCACCGTTTCGGCTTAGCTAGAGTCTTTTGCATGTTACATTGACACCGTTTCGTCTTAGCTAGAGTCTTTTACATTGATTTAGATTTATTTATTGTTAAAAAGCAGTTACAAACTGCGTATGACCACGTTGAGGACAGAAAACTAATTTACTCTCCGGAAGCATATTTGTACTTATTGCCGGAAACATATGTGTACTTATTGCACGAGCTCTACAGTTCAAAATCGTCTTCAGAATCCGGCATTTTACGTCGGGAGTTTACGGTCCTCTTGGGTCTAGTGGTAGCGTCCTCGTCTGGGAAGTCGAAGTATCCCGGTTCTTATACCAGTGAAGCTGACAACTATGGAAAACGTAGAAAAGTAAACATCTTAAATGTTGTGAGAACTATTTCTTGTGGTGAGATATTGAAACAGGTAAAGATGATGGATAATGTACATAAAAACTACACTATAAATGGGGAAAACATTTGAATATAATATTCTCACGCTATTTTCGTGTTTAAAATATTGCATTTTTATTCAAACGGAACCAATTGCTTGAATGATTGGACATTCTATCGTGATTCAAACCATTTATGTGAAATAGTAGCTTTTCTCTTGATGTTTAGCTGCCCATTTCTGCCCTTTCTGGTCGCTTCAGTCGCATGGGCCTCGTATCTGTCTTATCTTTCGTGCCATTTTTACAGCCGTGGACAGAAAAAAAAAATTTGATAATACATTTTATTCACCAAATTCGAAAGATAACTGTATCAGAAGCAGCAAAAATAAAAAGAAACAATCACAATTTTTGTTAGTTTAGTGTTTTGCTTATTCTTCGGCAATGTGCATTTAATAAACAGAAGTAAGGCTTTGAATAAAATATCCATGTAAAATAACAAGACTTAAAATTACAGCTTCCTGTCCACTTTTATTGACATTACGTCCACTTCATTAATCTGGTCAACGGCAATATCCCAGTGACATATTCACAGGAAGAGCTCGTAGTTACCAGTAACTGCTTCTGACCTTCACGCGGTGTATAAAACATAGCAGGGTATTTTTTTAATTTTCAGATTGGTGTAGCAAAATTTTTAAGGAAATATTTTTTCAGCCCTGCCTCTCCATTCAATTAACTATTCATTTATGAAGCAAAATAGATAAACAATTAACAATAAAGGCTTTCAAACTGCATACACAAAGTATCTCACTGAATGACTTTGAGATAACTACGTGCAGTGTAGGTGGCGAGTAGCGAATTCTTAAGAATATTATATCTGGGCAACTGATCTCGCGAATCAAAGTTACACGCACAATAATCTTTCAACAAGACACGTTGCATAACGTTATATGTGTGATAACTGTAAAAAGCGGAACGAAAATTGTAAGCAGAGAGTCGGGCTGAAACGAGAAGACAGAAAGCACAGAAGTGGCAATTCTTGGTTCTTGAGTTCACGAGTTTCACGCGAGAAAAAATATTTACAGGAAAAATTTTATACTTGAGCAAAATGGTTTTACATCAATATATATTTCAGTGTTTTACATTAATAACATGTATATTTAAGGTTTAATTTCACAGGGCCTGAACCCCAAGGGCCTCAGCCCCGACCCCTCCATGGCTTAGGACCGTTCTAGGTCATCACCAAGTCACCCAACTCATTCCCGGTGGGGCCAGAAAAAATTGTAGGTTTTCACATGAATTTCCCTGTGACTTCTGAAAAGCAAACCCTCCTTCTTCTATCCACCTCCTCTTAGTATCAATAACTCTTACTGTTCCTAACAACTCCTACTAACCCCTCTACATGGGCCAAGTTGTTGGTAAACAGCCCACCTAACAATAACCTACCACCCAACTCCTAACTCCTATCGCTCCGTGTAGATAAGTTTCAATAGCACGCTACATTTCCCATTTACAAATACTACAATAAAAAGTAAAAAGAAAGCTGCACTCTCCTTCCTCTCTCTTGACGGGCCTGGCCGTTTTCACAGTAGTATTTCGCATTTAGTACATTGTATTCCAAGAACTTGACTCATAATTTATTTCCAATTTATCAGTTACTAGCTCCTGATGTGTTTTTCAAGAAGACATTGATTGACAAAATTATATTCATCTCTACTGTGAAATTATTTTCCATATTATATTTTGGCATCTCTTATTAAGAATCCAAATTTCTGTAAAAAAAAAACAAAAAAAAACAATGCTGTAAATGAAAATTTTCTGACGGAACTTGATAGTTTGTAAAAATTCATCAGTCTTGGGAATTTTTCTGTAAAAGTAATAGTGATTAAGTTCTATCTACAATGAAAATAAAAATATTGCTCTTGAAACTTTTATATATGTGTTACATTGCTTTCAAGAGACTCCAAACAACCTAATAAAAGAGGTCTTAACTCTGAGGTAAACTCTTATACAATACTATTAATTGAATTTTGTTGGTAAAAAATTTAAGTGTTAAGATATATTAATATTTATTTCACACTCTTGTTATTGTGCATTTGCTCCAATGTTTTTAGGTACCTAAAGGAAATAAAAAAAGTATACCAATTTTTATTTTATTTTTATAGGCATGCTGATGGCAGTATAAAATTCTGGGATGCCTCTGCAGGTACCCTACAAGTGCTTTACAAGATCAAAACAGCAAAAGTGTTCGAGAAACCCAGAGCCCGTAGTGTTGATGGTGCAGATGAAGATCCATTTGCCATTCAACTCATATCCTTTTGTCCCGAAAGCCGGAAACTATGTGTGGCTGGGGCTAGTAGTCATGTTATTCTTTTTAAATTTCGCAAACAAGAATCTGTCTCAGAAACCTATGTGAGTACCATTGCTGTTTATTTTGCTGATTTATA
This sequence comes from Laupala kohalensis, assembly GCA_002313205.1. Lineage (NCBI taxonomy): Eukaryota > Metazoa > Arthropoda > Insecta > Orthoptera > Trigonidiidae > Laupala > Laupala kohalensis. The sequence goes on along the minus strand of NNCF01132531.1, from coordinate 518,607 downwards.
TTGTTTTTACATTTGTGATAAATTATCTATCTTCCTTTTGGTTAGTTTTTACATCACCCTATCTTCTAAATAAAATTATTTCAATAATGTAATGATATAATTTTGTATTGTTCTTACTGGTGAGTTAAATATAAAATATTATGTTCATATATTTGTGCAGATGCTAGAAATCCCTATTGTATATGAACCTACTGAAGAGGAAGACTGTTCCCCTGACTATGAATATCCTCCTAGACCACACCTAGCCGCATCATCCAAGAATGATTCACTTGAAGGAGAAAGTAAAAAAGTATGTGATTTGATTTGTATGGATTACACATTAGTATTTAACGGTAGTATTACACATTATTATTATTATTACGTCAACTGAATAATTGTTTAATTTATCTCTCTGGTGCCATCCTGACACTTTTTACTCCAGTTTTCTTTTGTGTACAAGATACACAGCCAGTTTAGGCTCTGTGGCCCCTCCCCTGACCTCTGAAATTTCAGATATTTAAATATTACTGATTCAAAAAATATTTCATTCGTGTAAAATATTTGTTAATTTATCATTTGATGACTAGTTAATATGAAATAAACAATTGAACAGATTTAAAGTATACAGACAAATAATTTTACAGTTAACACAACCAATTTTTGACAAGAAGTCTTGTCTTCTCCATAAATATATTTCTGAGTATAAACCTGTTTAGTGTTTTGATGAAATTGATGGAACATCACCTTGCTTGCTTGCTTGCTTGCTTGCTTGCTGAGTGTAAATTAACTCACTGCCCTCCCTGTGTTCAAAAAGTTTTTAACTGCTTTGTTAACTATAAATCATTGTTATTCCACCATTATTTAAAAATCCCTATATTTTAGAGAAACATTTTGAATTTGAAAACTCGTCTGACCATACAAATGTATTATTATTTCTTTTTCAGTCTTCTCTTGAATACACTTCACCCCTTAGAGTCCGCATGGGACAATTGAAGAAACCACCTGGCTTTCAAGCACATCTTGTGTGTCTAACTCCATACATCAATGGTGAACCTCCTGGTCAAATAACAGCTCTGACTATCAACTCTTCTTATGGCTTGTAAGCAAAAATGTTTGAGCTGTAAAATTTCTATTGTTATTTTCTATGTTTTGAAGTATAGGAGTTGTATTTTATTTATCCAAAATCCTTTTCTTTTAATTGATTTCATTAATATTTTTTGGTAGCATCATTTTGTGGTTTGCACCTGAATGCTAAAATAATTGAGAAAAATTTTGATTAAGAGTTTATTATAGGTACATTCTTTTCTCTTATTCACAGATAGAAACCGCATAAAAATAAAATAATTTGTGTTATAATTATGGATAGGAGTTTGGTTATAGATCTTATTAAACAGAAAACAAAGTTCTTCATCAAAGTCCTATGCATCAAAGTTCATAATTATGTGTCTCCTATTTTGTGTTATTTTTTCATTTAAATAAACTTATTTATTATGCAATTTCTTATTGTCATTTCTGTAATTATCGGATTTCAGTTTATAAACTACCTTGTTCTTAAATGATGCAAAGGAAATTTGAGAGACTGAGTTTTGTTCAGATAAAAATTAATTGCAGTGTCTTATTTAACTATTTGTTGTCTTTGCATTGTATGTCTTGTAACTAACCAAAGTCATCATATATTCAATAGTAATTTTGTTACCAAGCTCAAATAGATAATTAAGACTTGGCTTAATTCCCTTCTTGTTCTTGAAAGCCAGTTCCCTTATTTATGACAATAAGGAATAAATGTGTCTCTTAATCTTACTATTTTCATTCATGTTTCTTGACCTTCTTTGTGACATCAATCTCCTTACCACAAAAAATTGAGTACATGAAAGTGGATGCATTATTATTAAAGTTTTGCTGCTAATATATATTTAAGATAAACTAAAAGAAGGTTATTTATTTCAGAGTTGCATATGGAAATGAATGTGGAATTGTTATAGTAGATATAGTTCAGAAGGTATGCCTAATGAACATTGGAACTCCTGATCTTTATGGAAATTCAGACCCTTATCAGAGAGTTCCTCGTTCACCAAAAAGGAATCAAGGTGATAATAGTCGTGATAGTGATGACCGCTGCCGATCGCCTAGTACTGATCAGGTATTCACTGATTTAATTCACACTAATCAATAGAGAATTAGAGAGAAAAATTTTGCTGGAACACCTCAGTTTTGATGCAGTTTTCTTCTTTTAATTACACTTGGTAAAATCTATATTTTATTGAAGCAATATGTTTTCCCCTTTCCTTTTTGTTTCATAATATGTCTAATAAACATTGCTATTAATGAGCAAATTCTTTCCACTTGCTTGCAGATGAACTTAAAAAATATAAAGTGCTCTGTAGTTTTTTTTTTTTTTATACATTGTCATTGTTGAATGTATTTAATAAATATTATTAGTAAATTCCGCACATTGAAATAATAACTTAATAAATTAGGGCCCTTGATCGGAATTGATGGGATGGTCCCTTGCTTGCTTCCGGAGAGTAAATTAGTTTATTGTCCTCCACGTGGTCATACGCAGTTTGTACTGTTTTTTGACAATAAATTTATTATTATTATTTTTATGCAATTCTCTTGTAATTAAAAATTATCTTTTGGAATATGTTTTGGAGGATATTTCTCCATCTTAAGCTGAACATGCCAGTCAAGTCAAGATGAGGGAACTAAACTGTTTATGTTCCAATGACCAAACAATTTTTTGCAAAATCTTTACATGTATAACCTTTTTATTTACTTACTTATTTATTTAAAATGTTTCTGTTATAAAGTAATAAATTACTGATGTAATTCATGTTTAAGCATCTCTTTTAGTATGTTAAAGAATATATCTGTCCTTTATTTATATTTGCTTTAGAAATTATGATTTCTAATTTCATTGAGAAACCTGATAAAATAAAATGAAAGTTGTGTGAAACATTTTCTTAAATGTATTTTTCATGATGCCTTTCAAGTTGTATGTAACAATTGTTAATAGCTTTTAACATTTGAAAGTATACTTTTTTGAAACTGTAGGTACTTTCACTATTTTTTTATGAGCATTTCTGGATATATAACCACTGAATCCAAGAGGTTTTCCAGCATTTATGTAGTTGTAAAATCTTGCTTTAGACTTTAAACAAGTAGAGTTAGTTTAAAATTTTATTTTATTTTCCTTCAATTACTAACAGCTATCCTGCTGTGTGTAATTATTTTCTTTTCAGTTTTACATAGCTATTCACTGTGCTATTAATGTAATAGAATATTATATTTAGATTATATATGTGTGGTTTTGAAATATTGGCTCCAAACCATCTTTCAAAAACAATTGTTTTTAGCAAAAAAAAATTATTGCATTGATACACTTTCTGGTCCTCTTGAACTGGCTTAACTCTTGTAATTCATTAATTTTCCTCTTCTGTTGGTTGGTTATTATTTTTATTATAGTTCTTAGGGTTGTATAATATGACCCGTAACTTAATTAATGGAATTTGCTTACTTGGTGTATTTCCCACTCCCTAATTTTCTATAATAGAAATTAAAATAATGGTCTTATCCTGTTGATTGACTTGGCTCTAATTCATATTATAACCTTATTTGATTAGTTTGCCCATGTGCAGTCTCTTACTACCTATCTGTGTATGTCATGAGCTATCAAGTATGATTCCCAAAGATATTATTCCCCAAAAGGTACCATACAGCGCAAGTTCAAGTTTTACCAGAAAGTGAATTTGTTTTCTTTTACATTTGTTTATGTTTGTTCATCTTTTTTGTTTTGTTACATTTAGTTTAATTATCATGACTTTTATCAAGACCTGATTGTTTTTCATCATTTGTTTGCTTCTCTCTTCTCTCCCCTTCAACCGCTCCTGCATGCTGTAATAGCTGGCATCCCACAAGACCATGGAGCCCCCTGTTGGCTCCCCTGTAGAAGCAGCTGTCATCTCTGTGACCTGCCCTAGCCCCCTCAATCAGGCGGCTCCCTCTGACTCAGGGGAACAAGACATCGAAATCCACAGCCCCATTGTTGGCGAGACTTACACCACACCGCAAACTATCACACCTGACATTGATGAAGCTGAAGAAGCGATGATGTCCCTCCCCCCATCTTCCCCAAGCCCAGCTCCTGATTCAAAGCAAGATGTTACCCCTGGTGAAGTTATCACTGATCTCCCTGGAAAGCCAGCTTTGGAACGTCGGCGAAGTAGTGCCTGGAAGGGTTTTAGTCTCAAGAAACAGTTAAGTCGGGTTGATCAAAAACTCAAAAACACATTTTCATCTGGTTCTGTGAGCTCTTCGGGAACCAACCAAACAATCCGAGAGAAAAGTTCCTCTGTTTTCTACTCTGGTACATCTCCTGCAGATACAAGCAATACTTATATCCTACCCTCCCCCTCAGATCTTCCTACATCCATGGACAGTTTAGTTGATGCAACTAGAGAACCAAATACTCCAAGTAGTGAATGTGGTGATAGATGTTTTAGTGCTGTAGACAATCAACCAAAAGGAGAGGAAAAAGAGGCTGTAGATTCTCCGAAAGATGTTTTTGCACAAATGAATGTGAAGACTACAGATACAGGTCCTACATCAAAAAGTAACTCTTTAGTGGGTTCCTCATCTAGTAGGGAGGACTTAGGAACAGACTCGGGGGCTCTTCAAAATGAAGACTTAGAGCAAAGTGGAACTCAGACACCTATCCCTGTATCTGAAGAGAAAGTGAATAAGAAAGTAAACCGCCCAGTGGATCTCCCACTATTTGATTCGGATGGAAAACCTGTACGTCCACCACGAAAAGAAGGCAAAAAGAAGTGTCAGGATAAACGAGAGTCAAGACTATTATCAGTTCCTAACTTGAAGTACCACAAACCAGACCATTTGTTGCGTGATTTGAGATCCAAAGAAGAAACAGGGTCAAATCCACCATCATTCAGCAACCTCATACGACGCTTGAGTAAGTTAGCAGACACTGTATCCAAATAACCAGTCGATTCGGTTTACTGTTTTCTTCCTAAACCTAAAGAGCACCTTTATTAGAAGGTTGTAGACTTAGAATGAATGATGGAATGAGTGAATGATTGTCTCTTAGGTATTGGTGTTTGGTGTAGAATTTATAGATTCGAAGTAGTTTTGGAACGGTTGTGGATTTGCTTTCACTTGAGTCGTACATTCTTGTTTCCCCATTAGTATTGGATATAATCGTGAAGAGTATTGCCCTGTTACGCATATCCTTTCATCCCTTTTTCTCTTGATTGTTATGTTTTTATTAACTTAATATAAATGTTTTCCTTTCTCTGGTTGTGTTGTTATATCATTCTCAGCTTCAAAGTCAGCAGTTCACATTTTATTTCTTATTCACACATTATTGATGCACAGTATAAATATATAATTTGATTTATTTGAATTTTGTATTTCTTCAGTTAATGTTTGAATGATGTAACTATGGGTTCTATTCCCCATTGTGTAGTAAAATGTAAGTTGAATTTTTTTAGTATGCTACTACTATTAAACATTGTTATAACTCATGAAAATTTTATTTTAAATTTTTGCTTCAGCAATTAAAATAGTTTGTGTAACTTTTTTTATCATATTACTCTTTATTGGCCTTAAATCTGCTGCCTTTTTTGCTGTAATGATAATGTTTGAAATATGGTTTGAATTATTTATTTTAATTTTATTAATTTCAAAATGTGGGACCAGATCAAACTACTAAATTCAAAAACTTATCACCGATTCATCTAACAAAGAAAGAGGATGTCTTTGGATGCCGATATACTAACATACTATGTTTATTTTACAGGACTTATTTGTAATTATGGATTTGTAATTTGAGAAGCCCTACATATTAATCTTCTTTGACACCCTTTTCCTCTCTGGCTTTTTATTATATAAAGTTGGATACTAGTTAACTAATGAAATACATCTTCAGAAAATTAGCACAAAACTTATTTTGATTCTATTAATGCTTTTACACTGACAAATGTGTTGTAAATAGAATTGAATTAAAAAGTAAAATTTAAAAGCATATTCATCTTTTATGAAGAATGTATTCAAGTTCAGAAATTATGTAAAATTGATTACCTAAGGGAAAAAATTATGTAAGTTTTGTGCATATGTTTTCCGTGTTCTAAGATACTGATTTCATGCTACCATTTTTAATTTGGGTTGTGTGATTTCTTTTTCACCAGTTTTATGTTCTGTTCTTCCTTTTTAAAGGATTCAGATGGTGACCATAGCTGCCTAAAATACCTTTTTGGTATCCATGTGTTTGGTAAATACCGGCCAGAGATTGTAGTTGGGTAGTTGCAGGGCTTCAATGGTGTAGGAGTTATGAGAAAACAACAGCTCATGTGATTTACTAAAAATGAGAAAATGTTAGGAAATTTTTTCCATATAATCAGAATTTCTTCTGCCATTGGTAATTTTCTCAAAATTACATTTTTATTTAGAGCCATTGTTTTCTCATAAGAGGAATGCTGTTGCTATGGCAAAGAAATTAAAAAATAGCATTTATCTTCTGATTTAATAGTATCTCATTTGTAACATTTACCATACAATATGAAATATTTTCAAAATCATTTAATAAAAAACTTTAGAGAAAATGGAATGCAATGTATAAAGTCTCTTTGAGATAGTAGAAACATAATACAGCATTACCCTTACAATTTTTGAAAATTGAAGTCATAAGTATTAAAAACAACATACCAAATTCTTATACAAAAAAAATACTTCATGCAAAAACTTAAACTGAAATTTCACTTTTGGTCTTTACTTGGATGGTTTGTTTCCTTCAGCCTCCATCTCATTAAATAAATAATATATTGCCAAAAAAGTAGTTAAAGATGGCCTAGATCCTCATAGAGACCAATAAGCTACTTTACATATTTAGCCAGAGTATGCCAATTTGTGGACTGGAGTTTAGTTTACCTTGATATATCCGCTAAATCCACCTGCAACTGCTATCGCTTTGATAATATCGCCCTATTCAATTAACCTCCTTTAACAAATTTTCCTGAAGATAAGAATAGGATTTTTGTAAATATTGCTAGAATTGAGGGAATTAATTTATTTCATTAAAAACTTAAAATTGAGGTTACTGAGCTTCTCTCAGATGAAAATGCATATATACCAATTTAAGTAACAGTTGCATTGGCTATACTGGACATCCATGTCATTTACTGTTAACTTTACCATTCTCAAGCTCATAGAGATAATGCAAGGCTTTATCAGTTTCTATCCTTGTATTTTGCTAGCATTAAATGTAAATAGAGGATACGAAACAGTAAATAGAGGATACAAAACATTTTGACTCAGAAGGCATTGACATTTTATTCACACATGTAATGCGAATAATGAAGTTTTGTATTCTTTAGAAGAACGTATTAAAAAAAAAAAAACTATCATTCATTAAATCCTCAAATACTTCTATTCTATAAATCATCAAAATTATTAAAGCCATTCTCTGGAGACAAAAAAATCCAAAAATATATATTGATATATGTATACAGCTTTTGTTTGTTACATAGTTTACAATTTTGTCAAATTTTCCCCTCAGTACATTTATTTTGCGGGTAATTTTCTCAGTCCTTAAATTATTTACAATATTTGAATGTTAATAGAAATATATTAAATTTTTGATCTTAACATTCACTTCATTTCACAACTCATTTTGACTCCTGCTCTCCTTTTTTAAGTAGTATGTGAAGGTGTTAAATTTATAATGAAAAAAATTTAAAAAGTAGTTATCCATTTGTGAATATGAAAATATTCTAAAAATATATATAAAATATAACACACATTAGGATATTTTCTAAAGTATTTTAGTGATTTAATATTTGATGTTAATATTTTGTATTCCTGAATTTGGAATTCATCTTTTTTATTTTCACCTTATTTAATAAAATTTTTATTACTTAAATGGCCCTATTTATTTGCGAGAAGTTTTGTTTTTGTACTAGATTGGTTCACAATTTAATTGTACTTTATTTTATTTTCAACTGAAAATATAATTTATAATTTTGTCATGAAAAATCCTAAAGCAATTGTCTAAATCAATATTTGTGTCAAGTCATTTGGATAAATGCTTTTTTTTCTTTCTGGTATTAACAAGTACTAACTATCTGCGTATTAACAAAGAAAAGCAATTGATTGGAAGTAGTGATTTTTATGTAATTTTACTGTGTTGTTATCCCTACTTTTCTTATCACACTGTCCAAATCTTTGAATGGGTGTGCAGCATCAAGTTAAGAATAAAAAGTATTTCTATTTGATGGTCACCGACTACTACTGAAATAGTAAATAAAACATCACCAATGATGTGCAATGTTTTCTAAAGCAATTATTTCTAAAATCATTTGTTTACATATGTGATTATAAGGAATTAGTATTGTTATTTGTGATTAAATCATGTGAAATAATGAAATTTATGATGATCAATTCATGAATAAAACCAAGAGATTGATTTATTTGTAATTATATTGGTACTTACTGAAAAATTACAGTGTAAGATATTTGTTATTACAATGGGCAAATAACAGAAAATAAATTTTATATCAATCAACAATTTTACATTTTTTACTGTATTCTCTTATGATTATATAGCTTGTATTCTGGAAAAAATAACTGATTAGTGTCTCCCAAGTGTAAAACTACTAATAAAATCAAAGTTATCCAATCGATTGCATCTCTTTGCAAGAGCAAAAAGCTGACAATATTAACCTTGCACCCCTCCCACGGTTTGTAGATAAATGGGGTGTGCGTCTCCCCGACTGCGGGCAAACAGGTGGTAGGTGCTGGCAGCTCTAGCTCGCCCCGCGGCCGGCCCTCCGAGCCAGTACGGCGCTCTAAGTCGCAAGGTACCCGCAGACTGCACAAGTGTTTGAGTACTGCCTCGTACTCAGAGCCGGAGGGGTCAATGGGTTCGGGGTCCTCCAATTGGTCATTGACAACCCTGTCTGCCAGCACTGCTGGTGGCGGGGTGGGATGTGGAGGTGGAGGTGGAGGATGTGGAGGAGGAGGTGGTGGTGCTCTGTCCGGAACTGCTGGAGGTGGAGGCTTGTTTGCCCGCTCTGCCACCACAGAGTCTCGAGGTGGTGCTTCGTCACACAACAACCTTCTTGTTACTCGACAATATTGCAGTTTTGGTAGTACAGTCACCTATTTTTTATTAGTGTAGAAAGGTAGTATAAAATGTAAATATGTCTGTAATAGAGTGTTTGAAGAATTCTTAAGCAATATGCAATGAACTAGTTATAATCTTTTATATTGTAATTTAGGCGAGGTGATTTTCAAAGTAAATTTTTTCCCTTTAAAAATCTATCAATTATAATTCAATACTAGATGCTGTTTCACTATTTAAGACAAATGTTAAATGAATTGTTTGAAAAATGAAAATTTCATGGCATCATTGCATAATTAATAATACTCCCAATTTCTTTCTTTAAACATCTTGTAAAGTACTTATTAGTAATCTTATTTCTCTCATTCCTCTTCTATGAGTTAAATAATAATAGTAATAGTAATAATATTAGAGTTGTTAATTTTCAATACAAATTTGTTTTAACTTATTTTCATCAATTACTTCTCAATCTTCTTCTTTATTTTATTTTTTTCCTATCCAGTGTCTATTTTAATAACTTGTTTTGAAAATATGTTGTACTGTCTCCTAATGTAGAGATAACAGTAATAGGAATTTGGTTTTATTTGTACAAATTTGTATTTGTCTTTACTAATATGACTCAACAAAATTCTTATATTGTAAATTAATTCTGTTTAAAATAGGAATAGAGATTTATTTCACAGATATGAAGCATTCTGTTAAAATTGAAATTCAAAGTTTAAAACCTTATAATTAAAGGTTTAAAGTGTGAAGATATCTTGTTTAGGCTGGTGATTTAAGTGTTTAAATTTCTATGAACCTGAGAGGCAAAGAATTTTTGATGATTCATTAGAAAACACGCAAATTAAGTTCTTTGTATTTATTACATTATTTCTTATCTTTTTTGTTGTTGTTGAAATTCAAAATGCAGAATCCTATAATTTTAATTTAGAAGTTTTTAATTATGTGTAAAAGGCATCAAAGGCTATGCATATTGCTTGGAAGAGTGCATGATCATATATAAGTGACTTTGATATTAAATAAAATATCCAAGTCAACTATTAACCTTGTTATTTTGTTACTCAAAGTCATTATTTGCTTTTCTCCATAGAGAACATAGATGTACAGAAAAAAATATTTACTCCAAATTTTTATACTACAAATTGATATGTTAGAATTATATTAATATTTTAACTTTACTTATGACTAATATGTGTTGTATTTGTTACCCATTGTCATGTATTCAAGTTGGTCTTTCTCTCCATATTTATTTCATGTAACATATTTACATGCTCTTATTAAAATATTATATATATTTTATTAACAGTTAAGTATAATATTTTCATTATTTATTAGAGTTGTGAACAGTTTTTTAACTTAAGCACATTTAGAAAGCATTTACAGGCATATTGTTTTGAACTTGTTCATCAAGTGCTAGAGTTCAAATCTACTACTTGGAAGGGAATCTACCATTCTCTGTATGTTAACCATCAAGATTGTATCACAACATTTTTAATGTGTTTTCAGTCTTGATCTCATATATGCTGTGAACAACTTGGTTAACCAAGAATTATTTCAAAAAAATAATTGCGTAGCATTCCAAAACAGGGAAGATTTTATCAGCTCCAGCAGTAGAAGATCATCAATATTAATGTTCTTGTACCTCAAAGAATTTTTTTTATTTTCAGCTTCAGAAAGAATTAACAAGTATAATAAAAAAAAATCTGATTTAATAAATTGTATTAACTGAAATTTAAATTACTTTGTGGATTAAGATAACATGGATGGTAAAAGTGGTATACTCTCTTCCAAGTTAGTTTCCTTTTGCTGTATGCAGTGGAAGCAGTAAAGGCCACTTAAGTAATTCCTTAACTTGTTTTCAAATATGAACTAGTTATATATGTGTTAATTATATTTTACTTGAAAATGATTAACAATTATTATTACATATTAATGCCTTAGGAAGTTATCACATGTAGGTACCCAAGTAACTCTTTATGTATCTGTCTTTAGGATGGATTCTTTGGTCAATTATCCTTCCACAGCATGAGGTTTTTTTTAGTTCCCTTATTTTATGGTAGCAAAGTAGAGAAATGGTGACGTACTATCCAAAACTTCAAACTTTTTCTTGTGCTTCTCTCCTGACAAGAAGTGAGAGTTCTTGGCACCAAATGTTCTACACATCATCTGTCACTTCTTTCATGGTCTTGTGTTGACTTACTCTCTTCCTCTCTCCATCTCTTTTATCTCCACTTTAACTGAAGATACACCCTAACAATGATTCTTTATCAATAAATGTTTCATTTTTAGGGTACTTCAGTTCTTGAAAGGCAACCTCTGTTACTATTTCATGGACAGAAACAAACTAAATGCAGTCTCTCTCTTGATGTACCTATATGATAACTTTCAAATTAAGATGTATAAGAAATATATTAATTAAGGACTAAAAAGAGTTTTTTACTAAAACCTATTTAGTAGTATTCTACCAATATTTCCAAAATTATGGTAACATCTTTCATTACTTTTATTAAACTTCAATGTTTTGTATAATATTTATTCATTTGTTCTTATATGTAGTTGTAAGTTCACAAATTTTCCATTGCTATTGATTCACTGAAAATGAATCTTTATATAATTGGAATGTCTCCAAATCAGTTAATATCATCTAGGTTTTGAAAGTTTCTGTTAAATGTTTTCGTTGGTGTTGTCTGAAAATTTGATGGTCCCCGAACTAATATGACTTTTTCACTCTTCTATTTCTTTATTCAATTTTATACTTCATTTCTTCTTTTATCTTGATCTGTGTAAAGCATGAATATGTTTAATGTTCTTTATTATGCTGTTTTACCGACTTCCCTTCCTACTGCATGAAACTGCACCTTAAATGAATCTAAAACATATTTTTCCAAATCCTTTCTGCTTCAAGCATGATTTATTATGACAAACTTCCCAGAGAGTAAGCTGTTTAATGAATGTTGTATTATTTCAGAAGTCTAATCTTTAAATATTGCCTGGTGGATCAACATTTCAAAGCATAATTTTTCTATATTTCTGCCTCAGACTTTCATGCCTTGCTTGTTCCCTGGAGGATCATAAAAACAATGAAATTGTCTTCCTTTAATATTTATATTGCAGATTGTGTGCCTTTTTTTTCAGACACAGTTAACGAGTGATGTTCTGCATCACTTTGTTAATATTATATTATTTTTGCACAATTGTCGAGTTGTTTTGAAATTTACTTGGGAAGCACTGTGTATTTCTTTTGCATTTCAGCTGCATGAAATTAAATTTAATTAATTCTTTTTACTTAACATTTATTAATCATATCATATATATGGAAACATTTACTCAGGTGGATTTTGTGGAATAGGTTGGTTAATGTAAGTACTATGTTAAAACAACTTCTGTTCAATGGCTACAATAGCAATACAAACCAAATAGGTAAAATTAATCTTACACGTACTTACAATTATGATACAGATACTTGCTCACATAATTTTGTTTATAGGAGAAATGGTAGTTTGTGTTTTTGTGTGAAAAGGTTTATCAAGAATAACAATGAGTTCTAATTTGATTATTCTCTTATCTTTAAAGTTTATTCCTTCCAATATTCCAACCTTTGTATTTTCATGGGATTTTGTTGAAAAGACATTCATCTTATTTTGAAACCTAGCAATGATTTTACTCTCATCTTGTGAAAGAATTCTTTGTTTGTATGTTGGATAACTAAAATAGTTACTAGGTGATAGAACATATCTCTTTTGCTAAGTTTCAACCAAACATCTTTGATGTTATTTAAGTTCTAGTATGTTAATTTTGATGGCATCAACATTGGAGATCCATTATGAGTTACTTGTTGTAATTTTCATTTTGTGTAAATTTGTTATGATCAGATAGTGTCAAACTTATAGTGAACAGATTGTCGGAACAAATTCAAGCAAGGGGGGAAACATCAATTTTTTACAAGGTATGCTTTTCTTAAGAATATGTTTTCATTCTCAAATGAAATTGTGTTGTTGAGGCTTCCTTAATTAGTTTGAATCATATTGCAATACTTAAGAATGCATTGGTTATTTTCAAAACTTGTGGTTTGATTTTAACAACAGATGATAATTAATAGTTTTTTTATTTAATATTTTATTGTGAAATTTTGGAAACTTTTGTGTATTGTTTACTGAAACATCCACTTCACCTTTTTCTTTCATTCTTTGTTATCTTGTTGAGAATATGAAAAAGATTCTTCTCCATTATATCTCATACTCAGATAATGTAACATAGTCTTCAGTAAAATATTATTTCAAATATGAGGATGCCTTAAACAAGCCAATTTTATGATGTATTTCCTTGCTGTTTGCCGTGCATCTTATAATTTTGTTGTCCTTAAAAACTGGTTTACTACTTGAAGTTTTTACTTAATTTTTTGTTACATTTAAGTATAAAATGTAATTATAGGAATTCATCTAGTTAATTAGAAGAAGAATTTCAATTATTGCTGTTTGCCCGTGGTCGCTACTGCTTTTCCCTGCTTGATGAATGTAATGTATGTGAGCATTTTTATAAAATATGTTGGAGACTAACAATTATTTTCACATATTACATATTTTCATGCAAGATGCTTTTCCATGCTTTTTGAATGAGCCCCATGCTAAGATTAGAAATTGTCTGATGATGTAGATGTCATTTGTACTGACTTATCAAATGTTTCTCTTAAATGGAAAAATAGATACAGTTTAACTTTTTAAGCATGAAAACTTCTTTTCATCAATTAATTTTCCAAATTTTTTCAGTAAATATTTTCTATTCTTATAATCAATATGCAGTGATTGTAAAATATTGATTCAGCAAGATTTATAAAACAAATATATGTACTTCTAACTCATGGAAAATTTATCTTTTTGAAAGTGAATATTTATTGTGTATCCATTAAAACTTATGGAATTTATCTTCAAAATATAATCTCACATTTCCTTTAAAAATTAAAGTTAATATATTTGTGCATTCAGAGAAACTTCTGCATGTTTTATGTGAATTAAATTAACCGCAGATGCTAATACATTTTTCTTCTACATTTTCACTTCCCTTGGACAGATAAATTAGACAGTTCATTCTCAAGGTCCAGAAGTTCCAGCATGTCTAGTTTGGAAAACATCAGTTCAGAAGCAATTCAGTGTATCTCCTTTGCAGATTCATATACTAAGAAATCAGGTTAGTATGTACTAATATTTTCATTTTGGTTTTTAAATTATTTCAAGTTCATTTGATCTATAAATGTGCTGCAAATGAGTAAATAGTGGTTGCTGAAAATAATTTTCTGTGTCTGTTTGTATAATATTTATTAGAAAAGATGTGTTTTATAGATCCCGTCACATTTCCAACTTTATGGGTGGGAACCAGTCTTGGATCTGTGCTCACTGTTATGATAAGCGTACCTTCTGGTGAAGCTCGACTCACTCAACCAGTTGTTGTCTCCCCATGTGGTGAGCTTGTTTTGTTTTTGTGTGTTTTTTTTTAATGACAAATGCATTATTCTGCACTTGCTCCTTAGAAAAAATTTTCTTCTCTTGAATCCTGTATTTTTTATTCTTAGGTACTATATTTCGTTTAAGAGGAGTGATTCTTACCATGTCCTTCTTGGATTGTAATGGAGCCCTAATCCCATATTCTTTTGAAGCTTGGAGAGATGAAAATAAGGAAGGTAAAGAAAGGATAAGTACGTAATTGATTTTGTATTTTTAAGTTCATGTCATTAGTTCCAAGGACTGGTTATACATTTGACATCTTACCATTTTAACTGTAAAATTTCTTGTTGGAATTAATAATTTGTTTACAACTCCCAATTTTGTTTAGAAACTCCTACGAAAAGTTCTTCATCAAACAATCGCATGTCCCCAACACTAAGTACACAACAAGATCAGTGTGGGGACCGTCAGTTCGTGGTTCTGACCTCAGAGAAGCAAGCAAGAGTTGTGGCCTTACCCTCACACAATTGTGTGTATCGTCAGCAGTTAGCTGACACTGACTTTGTTGTTAAAGCTGAGATAATTTCTCTCAAAGGTAGGAATGATTTTATTTTATTTATATACCTTGAAATTCCCAAGCAATATACACATGCACGCGCGCGCGCGTGTGTGTTTTTTTTTAGGTAGGGGAAAATCTTCAAAAGACGCTGTGGAGTACAGACTCCACAGTGTGTGGGATTTTCACCCACTACAAACCACCTCCCATTACTCTTCATGCCACCCCACGGAACCGTCGTTAAGCATTACTTCGCGAGGGGCACATTGGCTAGATTTTATTCTATGCCACGTCGAATCCTTTCCTCATATCGGAGCTTCTTCAAAACTGGACGCGTAGTTGGCTACTGCATACCAGTTCTCCTTAGAGAGAAGCATCAAATGTACTATACCCTCTGGTCTTATTTCTTGTCATAGAATTCTCCGTATTTCTTGCCTTTCGTTATCAGAACGAGGGCAGAAGAAAAACACATGCTCTGTGTCCTCACCGACTGGTGTGCAAGAAGGACATGATGCATCCTCGTCTAGCTTAAAGCGCTCCTGGTATGATCGGAAGCAGCCTTGGCCTGTTAACAGCTGTATGACGTAGAAATCTACTTCCCCATATTGTCTCTTGGTCCACATTCGTGTGCTTGGTATCATACGGTGGGTCCATCTTCCTGAGGTCGACGCATCCCATCGGCGCTGCCATCTCTCCGTTGTCTCCAGTTTCTCCTCATTAACTATCTTTAGGTTAGCATCAGGAGTTGCTTGCGCTCGTCGGTAGATCATGGTACGTTCCTCTGCCACCAGGTCGATCGGTGGCAGACCGACCACTACACATACAGCATCATATGAGACCGTGCGAAAAGCGCAGGCCACTCGAAGAGCACCTCGTCTATGCACAGTGGTTATGTGCCGGCAATAGGTCTTGATCGCCGTGGCTTGAGACCAAATCGGGGCCGCATACAGCAGGGTAGACGTGATGACGCTCATCAAGAGCTTCCTTCTTCCTTGTCTAGGGCCTCTCGTGTTTGGCATTATTCGCGACAATGCGGTTGTCACTCTTGACGCTTTATCACTAACCAAGCGAAGGTGGTCATCAAAACGCAGCTATAGCGTCGTTTGAGATCTGAATCACCTCTGACAGATGTTTGCCAGTGACAACAATGGCGACGTCATCCGCATATACCACACTCATCGCTCCGTCTGGTAATGGAAGCCTCAGCACTGCATCGTACATTATGTTCCAAAGGGTTGGTCCTAGGACTGATCCTTGTGGAACACCTCCCGTGATTTTATACATCTTGGGGCCCTCCTCCGTAGTATACACTAAATGTCGCTCATCAAAATAATTTGCGATTATCTTCGTGATATACCCAGGGAC
>NNCF01132531.1:469347-500690 GCA_002313205.1 Laupala kohalensis | reverse complement strand
GCCCAAGCGTTAAAATCCCCTGCAATGATTAGAGGCCTCCTATGTCTCGCGTCAATTTCAAGCTCGTCGATCAAGGCTTTAAACTCTGCAAACGAAGAGTTAGGGCCAGGTGGGGCATACACGCTGTACATGTAAATCCCAACTTTAACCCATACAAATCCGGCTTTCGTGGTTTTCATAAAATCCTGGACAAAACGTTTGCCACACACCCATATGGCAGACCGGTGTGTCGAATCCGATACCCATGTCGGTTTGTCGAGGTTCTTATATTGTTCGCAGAGTATAGCAACGTCTATGTTGAGGTCTCGAACTGTCTTGAGTCAGTAGGTCCTGAGCGGCCTAGCTGAGCAGTGATTGAGGTTCAGTTGGATAATCCTCATAGTGGTCATTTGGTAGTCCTCTCTCTCTGTGTGTGTGCGTGCGTGTGAATTTCAAGGTACCAAATGGACATTTCTCTGGAGAGTATTTTATTTGTGTATAAAAAAACACTCAAATCTTCCCACAATCTTATCTAGTGCTCTTTTTTTTTCTTTTTTGCTGGAAAAATCCTCAAACTTAGCAGTAAACTATTTTTACTTTTACATACTTATGTTGCGGAGCTCAAAAGTATTTATTTTGAATTTCTTACCCTAATAATCTTTTCTTTTCTTGTTTTTTCATGGAGTATGTTGACTCTGTGATGAATATGAGTGCATATATTATGAAATTTATCAATCTTCATATTTTTTTAAGTTGATCCCTTACTTATGAATAGGTAATACTCAAAGTATTGCTCATGTGAATTTTGTGATTCTTGTTCAAATACTATTAAGGATTGAACAGAACATATCATGTTAACTCCACAATTGCATTACATTTCAAAAATAACAAACTTCTGTTTCATCAAAATATTCAGTTGTTACTACTGCACGTCTTTCCCTACTCCCTGCAAGCTGTGACGCCATCATTTCCACGTACACACCAATGTATAGCACATTGCCTAGGGTTCGTCAGTCTTCTCTCGACTGAGTACTTCAGCCGTGATGTGGACTAGGATCATCAAGAGGACAGGCTTCTGCAGAATCAGAAATGGAGGATGACTTGGCTTTATAATTTATACTAGCCAACATAGCTCGGCTTCGCCCCTTAAGTTTTTCCTATACGGTTTACTATTTACATTTAGTGTTGACAAAAATAGTGTGTTTAAATAAAAAACAGGAATGCTATCTTAATTAGTTTGTGAGGTATAGCAAATTTAGCACTAACACATTACACCCTAAAAACCATGACAATTTTTTAAGAATAATTCATTTTTGGTCAGTTTCTTTAATGCATTTTTTGTTTTGTTTTGTTTTATAAGTGACCCATGATACTTGATTTATCAATGTGTTTATAAAAACTGATATGATATTTCAATTAGTTCATGGAATAAAATAAAATGAGCAAAAATTAGAAAAATCATATTTCACTCTGATTCACTAATTTAAAATAAAAATGTTGAAAAATCAAAAATGTGCCTGTAAAATACAAATGCATTGTCCTGTCAAACTAATAGTTTTTTTCTTTGTCATGATGAATGAGTGGGTCAGTCAGGACAATGCACCAAATAGTTTACCACTTTTCATCACTTTAAACATGAAACATCAAATGCGTGAAACATTAAATGAATAAATTGTTCATAAATTTTTTATTTTACAACATTTACAAACAAGAACATAGATGATCTCATTGATAGAAATGTTACAGAAGTAGAGAGATTAGATTTATGTTTATTTTGTGAAAATATCTTCAATGATAAGTTGACTATTGTTCTCGTGTATCTCCATGCTTTCATTAAATAATTAATCTGTATTCACATTTTTTATCTAGAGATGAAGAAAAGTAAATATGCCTATGTGAAAGATTTTTCCTTTCTGTAAAAATGTTATCAAGAATGAAATAACAGTACTAGAATTGTTTTCCTATATCAGTTTAGAGAAACTATGTATTTGTCTGCCAAGTTAAATTGTCTTTAAATGTTCCCTTCCTCCGAGTTTTTACTAGTTTATTCTAAAATATTTTGAAAGAATGAGTTTTTAGAGAATACATTTTTTAAACTTTGTTATACTTTGCAGATAGTGTATGTTTGGTGTGTTACATCTCTAGTGGACATATAACTGCATACAGCCTGCCTAGTCTTCGACCACTCATTGATGTAGACTTTCTTCCCCTTGCTGACTTAAGGTGAGTCAAAATGCCTAACAGCAAAGCTGAAAAGCAATTAAAAATACTTTCAACCCTGGTTTTTCTCTTAAAAAATCTTATTGAATAAAAAGAAATTTAGTATTATGAGTTATTTGATGCTCATGATTTCATACTTTTATTTTCTTATGAGAAATTAATATTTATTTTTAGATTATGTTTGGGAATAAAATTTCAGTTTTCTGATGAATAATAAATTCATATTGTACATAAGATAAGTTTATAAGAGCATTGGATTTTGGATGTTTACTAGGTGAATGAATGATGTTCCAAACTTTATTTCAAAATTAAGGGTGAATGCAAATTATAAACTTAAGTGAATTTTATGGATGACACTTGTACTTATGATCTCCTCCTGTGAAGGTACCATTCAATATAAACAAACTACTTATCGCAAGAATATTACATTACTCAGTCACAATTTTTATGATAGGGAAGGGGAAAAATGTGTTGAGCAGTCTTTATTTTATTATTTTGTTTTGTTTAAAGACGTGCCTTTTTTTTAAATAATAAACTTAAATCTGTGAAGTTTCCAGATCAAACTCTTTGTTTTCTATGCTAGCAACCCTTCAATCTTTCTTCTCTCTTGTTTTCTTCCTGTTCAACAGTTTTCAGACAACGAAACAGGGCATAGTAGACCCTATGTTATCCATATGGGGCCAACAGATGTTTGTAAACGAAGACACGGACCAGTAAGTCTCTGCTACACACATCTCTACATCATTGAACAAAGTCAAAAATTGGAGAGAAAAAATACAAAAAAAAAAAAGAAAAGAAAGCTTCAAACACACATAGATGCTTGGTCTTTACATAGTGTCCACGTGAGATGTAATTTTTTTGCAACTTTGCACATTCTGGATTATGAAAGTTTTAATCTACTACTCGCTTTTACACCTCTTTGCTTTCTTATGCCTTGCAACACAATTTATAAAAAATGGCTGTCTAAGGTTATCACTATTTTTGCTGTAAATTATTTTAATACATATTAGTTTTAAAACACCCCATCTTGTTATCTTATGATGTTCGTTTTTGACTGCAGTAATAAATTATCACTATTCTCAATTTCATCTTTATTTGCACCAACCTGCAAATAATCTCATTAAAGGACACTATGTATTCACTATGCATCTTCTGTTCAGAGATCAACATTCTTTATACTTTGACTTGCTTGTGGATTGCACAAGCATGGCCTTGCACACCGCAAGTAAGAAAAGTGCCCAAAACACTACACTCACTGCATGTTCAAGCACAAGCCTTGCACCCCTTGTGACAAATGGCAGTTTTGCTCTTAACCCATGGACAGAGTCTGAAGGCTACACCCACCACCAAGAAACATTGAAGCTCTGTCTCAGCCACTGGGGTCCACTGGACAGTAGCGGAAGAACTTACCATAGCCAGTGATTATTAAAAAGCAATCCCTCAGACACACAGAGAAATTTTAAACTGTTTCAGGAATCTCTTCGAGAAGATTAGAAGAAAAACTAGTGTGTGAAATAATAAAAATATTGAAACAGTTGTAAAAGCAAAATCTAGTGTTCGTTCCACTTCAACCCACTGGCTGTGGTAAGTTTTTCATAGCATTTCAAGGTTATTTTGAGTGTGTGTTAAGGTGGCTGCTAGTATACTCTAGAACAGGTACAAAATTTAGTAAAAGTGCTTTTCGTAGACTTCATTTGTTTTTGGTGGTGATTAAGCCTATAACTGAAAGTCTTTGATGCATGCAACATTACAAAAAATCTTACCAGCAAGTGAGGTACGAAATAAATTATTTCCTAAAAATTCATTTTCTTAAACCATATTTTATTAATATTTTTTGAATTAGACTACATCAATTCAATCAAATACTATACTAATATACAGTACTACAGTGAAATGATTCAAAGAAATAATGTAATAATTAAAATTTCATCTCTTTACAAATTATCTTTTTTAAATTAAAGATATTCATTTAATTATTATTACTTTGTACCTCCTCACTAGCTGCAGTCTCCAAAGGTGACTTTTATTCTGCAAATATGTTTGAGTAGCACGTCAGCTTATCTTTTTGAATGTACTTCAAATTGCTGTATAATGCAAAAATCTTAAATAAATTGCGTGCACTTATTGGAACTCAACTTTTATGTTCAATTACTGAGGACTGAACTACAAGCATGCCCAGAAAATCTTTTTAACACTTAATTATAACAGATATGTCATCTTTGGCTGAGGAATTGATTATTTAATTGTTGAACTGGCTACTGTTTGAATGATAACAAAAGGCTCTGGTGTAACTTATTTTGAATAACTGTAAAAGTGCATGAGCATGTTGCATTTTGTCTAGTTGTGCAATTATTTATCTGTCCATGATTTATAGTCAGTATCATCTTTTTTTTTTTTTTTTTTTTCTCCCTCCTTTTGTAGATATAAGAGCATGCAGTTTTTATTATTACTTGCAAATTAACTCTAATGACACACGAGAATGTCAATTGGAAAGTGATGGAGCTTCGATAATGTGGCGCACTCAGCATGACTTCGTATGCACTAAAAGTAACATGAGATTTTCTAATCAGTCACAGACTTTTCTTTCTCTGGAACTTTCTTGTGTCTTCATACATATATCACTTTCACAATGTCTTGAAAAATCTGGAGTATTGTGGTGATATTCTTCTTCTTTTAATTAAAATATCTATGGTTCTATTTCTGCTTTTGTTCAATTTGGCAATTACGAAATGAACATATTTTCAATGGCAGTGTTATGACAAATTATTTTCTGGCATTTGAGATGTGATGTAGTTGAGAAATTTAATGCAAATGTCTCTTGTATGA
The DNA here is from genome assembly GCA_002313205.1 of Laupala kohalensis. Taxonomy (NCBI): domain Eukaryota; kingdom Metazoa; phylum Arthropoda; class Insecta; order Orthoptera; family Trigonidiidae; genus Laupala; species Laupala kohalensis. The sequence goes on along the minus strand of NNCF01132531.1, from coordinate 495,665 downwards.
GGAATTAGTGTGAGCATGGCATGTCCTTCACAATTATATTGTGAAGCATGTAATTAGGACTTGAACAGTTTTCATGATCTCTTTTCAAGAATTTAAGAGCAATGATGTATGAAAATATTTTCTCTATATATTAATAAGTCCTTCCAGTTACATTTTTGTCTCTTACTTTAGTGTATGAATTTATTCAGATGATAGTGGAACTAGTTTTAATTGAGATAATAAAAGATGTCATTTCTGTCATGTCATTGAAATAGTAAAAATTAAAACTTTATTAATAACACAGGAATCATTAAAATTATTTTGTGGTATTTAAGTGTATGGGTATTATTATTTGAAGAAAAAATAAAACTATTAGAAATAACAATTTAAAAAACCTGTAAAATTAATTTTTGGAATCTTCAGTTTTGTATGTTTGACTTGTCAAGTAAGGTAAACATTCACTTCATGACCATATTTTTTAGTTTTTTATCTTCTTTAAAAAAGTTTTATATGATCTTCTAGAATTATTTTTTGTCATAAGTTTGTGAGTATAAATATTTTATAATAAGAATTTCTATTTTTTTGAATTTGACAAGTCTATGTCAACATCAAACTTAAACTAATGGTTATTATTTATATTACTTTGGAGTTCATGCATACAATGTAAGTTTTTATTTCTTACATTATGATTATTTCATATTACTTGATTATCAATATGAGTGATAGATTGAGTATTCCTATCTGAATTTTAAACTTTTAAAAAATTTCAAGCTATATGAATGTTTTTCATTCTAACAAAAATGCACTTGTAAGCTTAAAAACATTTCTTTGCTGAAATATTATACTTTTTATACATTTAGTTAAGATCATTACTGTTGCAGAGACTGTAGAAAGACATTGCCATTAAAAAATATGCACTTGCAAATTATATTATTTGCATGATAATTGCATAAATTTGTTTGAATTTGATATTTACAACTTAGTTGTAAATTGAATTGGCATATAAAATATTAATCTACTAATATACTAATTGGTATATTTTCTAGAATGTTTCTTTTATGACATGAAATGCTGTATTGTGCAAGTGATTTTTGTAGATATTTTTAGATTTTAAATACAATGTAAGAAAATGCTTGCCACCTAAGAGGTGACTGTATCTTCTATCTATTCAATCTTTCCATTATCAGACACTACAAATTTTGAACACGACTTGGAGATAACCAACAATAAAACACTTGTGCATGTCAATATACACCTTCACACAAGACTGACAAGGGACTTCATATTTCATCTCAAAACTTGTCATGGAAATTGCATATTTATCTATAGTACATAAAACCACAATAATTGATCGTGCATTTCCTTTGAAATTTGATGCCAAGTAAAAAAAGACTTCATGGAACCATAAAACTGTTGTTTGCACAATTGAGTCGCCACATTACACAAGTTATAATTTTGTGGCTGTGTCCACACCGTATGTATTATTCATATGGCTGCAAGATGTGTTCATCAGGAAATATAATGTTATATCTGTTTACTGCTTGCTCATTTGTTATTGCTTTAGACTGATTGGATCAGTATTTTGTGCATTTGTTACTGCATAACAAGAAGTGTTATATCGTGTGTTGTTTGGTAAGATGGGAGGATCCCTTTTGTGCCTTTTTTTGTTAAAATGTGTCATTGTAATTTGCAAATCATGTTAGCCAATAATTGTTGTTAATATTATGTGTGAGGTACTTTATTGTTAATTGTTTCTATTTCCTTTTTAAACATCATGTTACTAGCTTCATTAGACATCGAAGTACCAGAACTATGATAAACTATTGATCTTTACAAAATAACTTGTGAAAAATTTGAATCTGTTTTTCAATGCACAGATCTAGAAATCCTTGTTGTTATCTCTCACTTGTAGCATGTGTAATTATTATGGTATTATCTCTTTACCTTACTCTGTCTAAATTCAGTCTTTTGTAGTTTTTGTGGTTTGAGTTAGCAACATGATGGGTGCTGTGTTTAATCTTTTTCTTGTTTTGCACATATTCCTAGGTTAATTTTTATCATCTTTGTTTTAGCTGTATTTTTATATACATTTTAATGATATTTATGTAGCTTCCTTCATTATTTTTCAGTATTATTTGTGTGGATTTGTATTCCTTGTTAATGTGTGTACTTACGTAAGCAACATGACATACAGATATCAAACATTTATTTCATTATCTTTGGCGCACTTTACAGGATAGCAAGAACATTTTGCTTCAGTAATCGTGGCCATGGATTGTATCTATGTTCTCCCAGTGAAGTGCAGAAGTTTACTGTATCAGCAGAATTTTGGTAAGTATGATCATATCTCTATTAAGTAAACATTTTAAGTGCTTATAACATTAAGGAAAACCCTTCTGTCCTTGTTTGCAGTAATTTTTTGTTATGAAAATTGAATAATTTCTCTATTATATATTCCTTTAAGAACATATTGTGTATATTCAAAGAAGGTTTCGGTCATCTTTATTTTTGTATTGAGAAAAGAGCGCAAAAGGTAAAGGCAAAAGCAATATATTGTACAATTATTCTCACTGGTTGTTGTTTTTTCCCCTCATTTCATCCTTTAATCCCAGATGTGTCATGTCTGGATTGCGTGCAAGTTTGTTCTGAGATGTAATGCAGAATTATTTTCGTTTATTTCGCACTTTTATGGACTTTTTCAAGCTTCTATCTATTACTTCTTGCTATTCATTTATTATCTCTTACTTTACTTCACTTCTTTAATTTCTCTTATTGTATACTATAACTTCAACATTTGTTTCTAATATCTTGTTCTTTGTAGTCTTCAAAGGAAATACTAGAAGTGTTAGCAAATATACTTACTAAGTTAACAAAGTTTATGTTTTGATTGCACAACTGTGAAATCATTTTCCTTTATAGATTTTAAAAATTGAAAACTCTCTTTCAGCTCAAAATACAATCTCCAATAATGGCTCTGCTAGTGTATAATTTAAAATGATGGATTGGGACAATAAGTTATTCTTCTTTCACATAATACCTTCCCTTCAGCTTATAAACTATAGTTTTGATTATTGAGATACTTGTTGATTCCCTGGTATATATGATATACGAAAACTTATTTTGAGAATATAGAACCATTTCATTATAAATTGACAACTAATCAATCAATATTCTCTCAATAACATCTGGAATATGTTTCTAGTTTTTCTATGCTTTTTTCCAAGATGTAAGTCTAGTCTGTATCAGCTGAGAAAGAGGGAAACATCCTCTGAAACAATACGTGTGAGAGTGAAGTTATGTTGGATACTATGTTGTTTTTAACTTCTTTTTGTTATAAACTATTTCTATTTTCATGTATGAATAGATTTGATATGTTTATCAAACATGTTACCTTTTAGAGAATAAGAATGTATGTATGTCTTTGTATTTATTTATTATAAATACTTATTTATTTTCCTTGCTCTTGCAGTCAAAGTTTAACTGAAATGGTAGGAGAATTGTTTCTGCCTCATGATATGCCGGAACCTCCCAAGGAAAGTTTCTTCAAAGGTCTCTTCGGTGGAGGTTCTAGGTCTCTAGACAGGGAAGAATTATGTGAGTTGAAATTAAGTTTCTATGGATTATATTTAAAATATTTAATGTTTTAAAAAATACAAAATATAGGAACTATTTTCACTCTTCAAGCTCAGAAAATATATTTTTTTGTATTCATTACTATGTTTTAATATTAGTATGAAATCTATTTATGCCCAGCTATATTATGGTACTTGAAATCTTTTGGTACTTTTTGTCTCTTTTTATTTGATTTCATTCTTCAATGGTAAGTCTTTATCTTCTTTGTCCTTAATGTAAGAAAATTCTTTGACTATTTCAATACTTTTCTACTTTACTTTCTTGGGTATTAATTATCTGGTGGAGACAAATTTTTCTTTGATCTTTGTTTGGAAACTGTTAAAAAGTTTTCTTTCATTAGTTTTTTTTCCCCCTTTTCTTCTGAAATATTTGCTAGTTATAGGTTCAATGCCTGTGACACATTTCTTCATGTTTTGTAGCTTTCTTCTTATTGTATTTTCACATTCATATGTGACAATTTGTGATTTCCATGATGACTTAATCAAGAAATTTCAATAAATACTATGACAATTTCTAGTTGGGGAAGCCAGTGGTCGTGCATCCAGAAGTGTTGCCAAGCATATCCCAGGTCCTTCTGCTAATGTGGAGGATATGGGACGGCGTGTGACCAATGTTACAAGTGAAGTAAGCCGAGCTCACCAACTTATGGTGGAACGTGGTGAGAAGTTGGGTCATCTAGAAGATCGAACCCAGAGAATGATGTCTGAAGCTGAAACTTTTTCCACTACTGCACACAGCTTGATGCTCAAGTACAAGGACAAGAAGTGGTACCAACTGTGAGAAGGTTGACATGTGTAGGCCACTTGCCAAAGAATCTTGCTTTGACCTGTTGCAGCAGATAGCTTAAGAGGAGCTTCTGCAAAATGTAGGTATGAAATACATTCTTCCTCCTCGTGATCTCTTCCTGAGGTCTGTGTAATGAGAAGCACTATTTTCGTCGGGAGAGAGAGCATCTGCTTTCAAAAATGTTGGTGACAAATGAACATTTTGTGTTCATATTTCAGCTAACCACATGACCGGCTGCTGCAGCACTACTCTGAGCTTACATTGTGTAACATTAACAAAATTAAATGCTGAAATAAAATAATTTTCTATAAATTGCATAATGTAGAGTACAAGAATAGATAGTCTCATGTCTTGCAAGATATCTATTAACCTATATCATATCAGTACAGAAGAGATTTTGAAAATGTTTTTGATTACTGGAGTATTGGATACTATTTGCAAATGAAGCCAACCCTCCACTGGCAGTTGTGGTAAATGTAGGCAGATGTATAACACTAACATATTATACACTACAGCTGCACTCTTCTTGTTTTTGCCAGTGGCTTGTAGTTTTTGCATTGTAAGCTAAGGACTGTTGAGGATGATAATGGTTGTACATAAATTTGTAACAATTTTCGTATTGCTGCAGTTATCACAGTAGTAATGGACACTGAAGCACATGACTTGCCGATGTGGCAAATGGTCCCTGGACCGAAATAAGAACATAAAATGTCCATCAAGTTACTACCTCAAAACAACACCTCTCCTGCATCTGATGATACACATTTGCCTTGTGGTGGTAGCAGTGACTACATTAGACATACAGAAAAATGGGATGGATGGAATCTTCCCAGTACATTTAAAAGTAAAAGTTACAATTTTAGCATGAATCTTAGCAAACTGATGCTCAGTTATTATGCATAGAGACTTTAGAAAATAAATTTCACGCACTGAGCTCTTGAGGTATATAAAGTCATTGAACCTCCACCTGAGGATCAGAATTGATACTAGACTACCAAGATGGTGTAGATATAACTTGCTTTATAGCATTGTATTTCTCATAACCAAATTTTACAAAATATTTGTGGTACAAACAAAGTGTTATGTTTTATTCAACCCTTGCCATGAAAGTAGTTATATATATATATGATGAAGATATTGTGAGGAAATACCATACTGTGTATTGGTTTTTGTTATTGATTTGTCAAGTAATGAAAGTGACATTAGGTGAGCTAGTCTGGTTAGATACATAAAGTATATTGAGCATCAATTCCCTCAGAGCCCTCCTGATACAATTTCCTGAAAAACTCACGAGTTTAGTATCATTTGTACATATGGTGTTGCTGATTACATTCATTCCTGAATTGACATATATATTCATTATGTAATGGGACACTAAAATTATTGCATGGATTTGGAAAGTATTTGCAGTACATGCTAGCAGTACTCAGCAAAAAAAATTGCCCTTGGAGCTGTTACTAGCTCCTGTACTTTTAACTGCCACTTATCTATCTCTGTCTGTCTGTTGCAACCTGCAGGCGGGCTGCCATTCTCCATTTCCTATGTGAAATACATTGTACATAGCTGTACATTGTGTGGTTATTAGAGTTGCATTTGTATGTCCCAATATTTCCTCGTGTATGGAAAGATCTGTGTAATTTATCTGTTTTTTGTCTTCTTAAAATGTTATTATAATACTTATCACACAAAAGCTGTATGCTGTTTCCCTGAACAATCTTCTTGTTTGGTTGAATCAACAATTTCTTTTGTCACCAGAGAGAGAAAGTAATATAATATATATATTCTATTCTTATGTGTTGAACGTAATACATTGGTATGCAATAAATATTTATGGATTCGAACCATATTGATCTAAGCAAATACCCTGTTGTTGAAAATTTAACAAGTAATAGTAGTTTTAGACCACAACTGATTGATTAGTGAAGATATATATTATAAATTATGGTAGCATACTTTCGATATTAAGAATTTGTATCAGATATTCTACTGAGGATACATGTTTCCTGTATCTATCTGTGTAAAACTTGGGAAACGGAAAGAAGGAAAACCTTGCCTTCATTTTGCCAGAAAACACTCGAGGATCAGGGCTGAGGGAGATCAAATTAATTTATTAATTTTCTGTGTTATGGTTTTCTTTCTTACATTTTTCGGGGATAAAAGATTCTTGGTGAGGTGTAATATGATGCAAGCCTATATACATTTTGAAATGCACCAGGGCAACTCAAAATTCTTTGATAATTGCCCTTACACCTTGCTCACTAATCTTGAAAGATCTCTGTCTCACTATGAGCCATGCAAAACAATGCAATTGCCATTTTTACATGAGCGTCGTTTAAGTAAATTAGTTTATGAACATTACTTTTCTTCCAGATGATGTTTAACAATTGTAGTGGAAGATTTTCAAGTCATTTAAACAGAACCAGTCTTTTCCAGTACCTCTTTTAATGTAGAATGAAATTTTCTTTCTAGTGAATATTTTTGTTCTTGCTCACCAATGATGATTACTTGGAGATGATACTGGTCAGTTTGTCTTAGCTATTTAAATTTACATTTTTATTTGTTTAAAAGGGGAACATGTACTTACTGACAAAATATATTTTTAACTCCTTATCCAACCCAAATGCTTTCTCAAATATGTAGGTTATGAAACTTTGTTTTATTTTCTTTTGACCATGTATCACAGACACAATAAAAATAATAATTTATGTTCTTATAAAATAATATATTTGATGTAATTTAAGAATTTTGAAGAAGAATTGCTATAAACAGTTTTTGCTTTAAAACTGTTTATTATATATGTACATAATACAACTAGTGATAAAATACTGGATAGATTTATATATTTAGATTACCAGTTACAACACACTGTACTTGAAATTAAGATGAAAACATGTGATATTCTATTCTGCCCATCTTAATTGTTGTTATGGACCTGATCTTTGTTGGTAATGATATGAATACTATATACTTTGTTCAATGTTGTTGGAAACTATTCTTCATATAAACCTTGTTTATTTCTCAGATACTTTTGCACTGTTGGAATGATTATTTTACAATGAAAATAGATTCAAATAGTATGATGAATATTATATTGTAAATAAAGACATAAGAATCTGTTGCTGTGGAAATCATGAGAGAGAACGTATTCATGTATTTGACCATCTTAAGTATTTCACCAAGTGAAGTGCAGCGAGAGATACTTGTTATATATTAAGCAGATATTCTTTGACATGTAAATAAAATTGCATCAAAATTTCAGAGATGTATGTATTTGTATTTATTTATTTTCATTGTTGATCATGATGATAAAGGTGTTGATAATAATCTAATGGGAAATATTTGGTTCATTTGATTTTCTTACTCATCTTCAATTTAACTTACTGGTTATTCAAGCCCATCATGATGCATTATATATGAACATCTATACATATAAATAAACATAAAAAGTAGATGTAGTAAGTTGTTTAAAAAGTGCATAAACCATCTAAAATATGTGTGTTTATGGTATTGGAAGACAATAAGAGTTTAAAATTTTGTATGTGCTGGTACTGCAAGTGTTGAAACTATACTTTACATTCCTGAATAACTTCTGTAACTAAATCAATGCATTTACTAATCATATAAGATGAAGTATGAGCATCCTTTTATTATTAATGAATAAACCCTATATTTCATATACATAAAAAAAAATTATTAAATAAACAATCATTATAAGCTTTTTTTAAATGAGACATGGAATTAATTTTGAATCTTGGAATACATTGCAAGAAGAATTTCTATATTTCAGGGTTTGGTTTGTCTCTGTTACATATTAATTTTTATGCTAGTGTGTTTCTTTAACTTATAATGCCAGAACAAAAATTTCTGCATAGTTTTTATCTGTCTAATAAATGATTGAGAATATTTATTATATTCATGTACAGTGCATGAATCTAGTTACAGAAAAGTATTATACTGCAGTAAGTTCCATGATTGATGCATAAGATACATCTTAAAAATATGCGTGTGATTGTGTGAAGGAGGTCAACTCTCCCAAGGGTAGAATTTATTGGAGTGTTTCTGTATTGTATGTTGACTAGGGAGAGTGGAAGGAAGAATTATGTGTTTTGATTGTGTCAAATCTTATATCATAATATATTTTAATTGAAAATCTGTCTCGCCTAGCATTTCAGATTATTTATAAGTAACATTATTAATGATGGCTCTAAGAGAGTTTTGGTGCTGTAGCATTACATCAAACTATGTATTGTTGCCTGCATTTTAAAGTAGGTTGTATGTTATGAAGCTCTCTTGCACTATACCTTATCTTTGTTTTTCCTAGTTCGTTTTTCTTATTAAAAGTTTCCAAACCTTGGGCAATCCTCACATTCTACTTTAAACAAAAATTTTCTCGTTCATAGTATGATTTAAACTACATGTATGTAATACACTTCTTTTTTTCTTCCCACTCATTCTCTCTTCAGCCTCGTATTTCAGAAATATATATAGGAGAATTTATATGATAAGAGTGAGGATGCTGTTCAACATCTCATTGAAACATGTGTTATAAATGCTCATTACTTCTAAGTCAAGTATGGTTATTTTATTCTAGTCACATTGAGTCAATATTTTGTTTCCTTTGTGGATTTAAATTACTAGCAAAATTACAATTTTTATGGTGTTGAAAGTTAGCCTTGAATAAGTTAAATAGATAAATGAAAAATTATTTAGCTATCTCCTATTCTTGAATATTTATAAATGATTCATTTAATTTCAACTGAAAAAGAAAAAAATACTGATTTTATTTGAATTTGCATTGTTGGCTCTCAAACTCTATGAGCATGTTTTCCTCTAACAAGGATAAATGATAAAAATTTGGATTTTTTATTTTGTTCATTGTTTTGAATTAATAGCTTCTTGTTTTGTAATGGTCACATAACACATGCATTGTCTTCCTTATACTTGACATGCCAAACATATGTATACATTGAATATATTCTATCATTTAGCTCAAGATCTTTAGTTTTCATCTCATTTCATCAATGATGGTAGAGCTAAGAGACTTGGGAAGAATAGCCTTGAAAAATTACCTCCAGTCTTCTGGGCTTGTGTGTTCTTTGACACAACTATTTGTTTTGTGAATAAATGATACGCTGAGAAGCATTAAGTGTGTAGATGTTCATAACATTATGATATGACAATAATTTCATATTTTCACAATATAAATGACAATTTAAAAATACCATGGTTCTTCTTGTTATTTCCTCGTTGTGTGATATAATCTATAAAAATGTGTGAATTTATTTGGGTATGACTGAAATTTTTATTTTTTTGAATTATTTCAAACTGGTGGAATTGTTAGGTTTTATAAGGAGAATTTTATCTTGATGAAGAGAAAAATGAGCGATAAATCAATTTTGAACAATATTTTGGTCCTGCCTTTTAGCGTATCTGTGATTGGCACTATGAAACTTCAGTGCGATAACTTAATAAAAGAAGAAACCAATATGTGCAAATATAAGAGTTTCTGTGTTGCAGTAGTCATGTTAGAGATAGCACAAGCCCAAGTCTGGGGAGATTTGGGTATCAGAAACTTATGACTGGTTATAAAATATCAGTATTTTGCTGAAGGAAATTGTGTGTTATCGCATTGAATTGCCTATATATTTTAATCTGGTTTTGTTCTGTTGTTTTTTTTCTCTAGTAGTGAACTGAAGAAATATTGTATGATAGTATAATGAAATGTACAACTGTGAGTACTTCAACCTATTATAGTACACAGCATATGAAATATTTATTGAATTCCTTATAAATCACCTTTCTATAACCAGTGACATATATACATGTATAAGTTATGAGACCATTCTACAACTAACATCAAAAAACAAAAAAAATTAATATATATATATACATATAAATAATATACACATGATGCTGGATATATTATCTATAAATAGGGAACAAGGTGAAAATAAATGACACTTTGTTGTGTGCAGAACTTGCAGGTGATGTGGGTGATAGACCTGCAAGAGGGTATGCAAGCAGTCATTCTTGGTGCTCAGAGATGGGGCCCCGTTATTCTCTCTAGAAGTACTGGAGCTCACTCATGTTCATTTTTCTATAATCTTAACATAATAGCTATTCTGGGTTACTAGTCATAACATCTCTTATTTTTGCGGATTTTATAAATATATATGCATCTGTGTATTGCTATGACGTATATAGATACATATATATTACAAAATATATATACATATGTATATTTGTGTAGGTGATTTTATATGAAGGAATGAGTGAATGAGTGCTTGTTGACTGTTATCATAGATTTTTTTAAGTGCACAATTTAATGGAATTAACTCACTGTTGCAAAGTAAACTGCAGTAAAATGACTAATCTTCCAAGGTATGAAGTAACTTCATTAAAACTTGTTGGTTTCCTCCATCACTATGTTCAGTTATATTAGAATTACCTTTCCTGTATAAAAAAAATAAACATACTTAGGTTACATGTATTGAAAAATTCTAATCAGATGTACAGTAAATGTTGAAAAGGTTGTAAATTATTTATTATTGTACCACATCAAATAACAGTGCTATTCTAGAGGTATATAAAACATTAAAACAAAATTTATTGATTGGGCCAATGCATTTCTGTTGTTGCACGTCTTAGTAGATGTAACCCAAGATTTTAAATGAAGAGTAGTTTTGAAATTACTTATTCTCTGGCATTATTCATATTAAAGTAGACATCTGTCTAAGAAAATATATGTCAGATTGTATTAACCACAGCAATTTGCAGTGGCTATTAATTTTATGTGTTATCTTCTTGAATTTAATATATTTCTTTATTTATTTTCTCTTACAATATAGCCTCATTCTCTAGATAGGAGTAGAAAATAATGCTGGGGCCCAATCATACATTTGAGTGAGAAAAGTTGGTAATAAGATAAACTAAATTACATACTATGAGGCGGAACCATTCTAAATTAGTCTCCAAAAACACAGAGACTTCAATGAATCCTGATGTAACAACATCCTTGTTGTCTTGTCAACTGTACTTTTGATTAAAGTGGTTTTAACACATACCAATGCCTTTCACTGATCGAGTTTCTGTGAATACAAGTAACCCTCTTCCTTACAACCATTTCACTAAGTATGGAAAATACTTTTCTTTCATTTGAATCTTTGCAGTGGTAACTCTGAGGGATTATTCAATGGAACAAATATTATAGTTGGATAACTAACATATCATGTATATATAAAAGATTACAAATAATTTTATAGATATAAACTGTAAATATTGAAGAATTAACAATATTCCATTTCATAGCATTTATATTTGAAATTAAAAAAAAAAATCATCTTATTTTTACCATCTAGAGAATATATGCTTTTTACACATTTACTGAGTTATCCATGAGTGGTATCTTGTAATTGGTTTTTGGACCTCTTCTCTGTATCCAACCATCAAAAATGTGTGCAGGCTATTGTATTTTGGAAAACAAAACAATATTATGAAAAAAATTAATTCTAAATCCCCTTGCTCTCCCACAAAAACTATTACCTATTTCCCTTCAACTTAAGAGTCCCTCTGTTGTTGCTGCTTAGTGTCACTAGTAGCACTAGAGGCTGTTACTGCTGTAACCTAGTTGTTAACTTTTAAGAATTCCATAACAAACAGTTGTGAATAATGTGAATACGACTTGAATCTACATGACCTTTCTATTTGTTGTTGGTTTTTTCAAATATTAGACCTACAGTCAGACTAAGCAACGTTGTAGGGAGGTTTGTAATAATTATCCATTTTATATGTAATCTAAAGTCGTCATTAGGTATTAGCCTACAAAAATATATGTAATGATTTTCGACCTAGAAAGTAGTGATTTTTTGCTCCTGTATGGTTTTGAGGGCATTTTAAATGAAATTCAATTTTGTCCCCTCTGAAAAAGTTTGGGAAATATGAAAAAAGCTCAATAAAATCCAAAAAAATGCCCCCCTTTTTGGTTTTTTATTTATTATATGAAAACTGTTCACTTATAAAGAAAATATTTATTTTAAAAATTAGTCAAAGTTTGCAAAACATGCACCTTTTTTTACCGCAGATGAAGTACAAAACCAGTAGAGAATGTTGAATTTATACTCTAGCATTTTGAACATTTTTGCCTGAAAGTTGTAGAAAAATTCTGAAGTTTTATTCGTATTTTAAGATGTTGATTATGATATTTTACTTTTCCACTTTTAAAAATTTCTGGAAGTATGAAAAAACTACAGAAAAATCACATTTTAAAAAAGTTTTTTTTTGTTTATTGCAGAAAACATGTTTTAAGGAAAAATACTTATTACAGCAACAAACTAAACAAAATTTACTGTAATCCATGTATCTGTTGTTGTTGTTTTTTTCAGGCGAATAGTCTACCCGTTAGAATGTGTTGAGGCCCGCTGAGAAAGGCGAGGTAAAACTAGGGGAACCCCCCGGCCTGAAAAAGAAACATTTGAAAATTTTCATCCTTCATAATCGGGTCCGATATGAGTCGAACAATATAAAATGTCCTTGAATATAAAATTCTCAGTATTATTATATTAATGTAAATTACAGTTGGTGGATAAAAGACTTTTTCGTGACAAGTCTTGCGTCCGCTAAGCTGACCATTAGTAAGTCGCTATCGGGAAGGGTAGAGTTTGTGTAGGTCAGATTTCAAGTTGGCCATGTAGGGCTGTGTGGCGACGTTGCTCATTGGATCTGGTTTATCCAGTTTCTTTTTACGTGAATTCAGTTAGAATGTGTCATTTCTTTAACTACTATTTAATCATTAATAACTGATGTTTCACCTTCTAGATGCAGTATATTGTTGGCAGTTAATTAAAATTCTCTAGGAATTCGTTGTCACTGTATGCAAGGGAGTACAATTGGGGTGGGCACGGGTACTACTATACCGGGTCCCAGTGCCGGATTAAAGAAAATGGGGGCCTTAGGCACTTATACATTTGGGAACCCTTCTTTCGAAAAATAAGCTTTCGCTGTTGTCTTTAAATCTGGCTATGTAGGATATAAACAATGACTAACAGCTTTATAAATGTATCAATTGATATTTATTTACATTGTTTTTTATAATCATTAAATTTTATAATAGTACAAAAACATAAAGTCAATACATACACAGTATAAAATGTTATTCAAACATTTCTTTTTCTGCATTTTCTATTGCTAAACTCATTAATGATGTCCTCAAAGTTAAATTTACGCAGAATATCGGATTCAATTGAAAGTAAACCTAACATATCTAAATGTTCTTGGCCCATCGTTGCTCTTAACGCGACATTTAATCGTTTCAACTGTGAAAATGATATTTCTGCGGAACAGTTCGAAAGCGTTAGTCAAAAATATTCGTAGTGCAATTTCTACATTTGAAAAAACTGTAACTAATTGATCTTGAACAACTATCTCGTATAATTCTGAATGCGAAAATGAAACTTTATCAAATTTTGATTGGACATAATGATGAAACTGTTTCAACTCTGTGTAAAAATCTTCAATATCATCAGAATAAAAATCAACCAGTTTCGAAATAGCTTCCCGATATTAATTTTAGGCCAATTCTAAATTGTTTAAAAATGAAAATCTTTCAGAGACTTCGAAATAAACTTTTCCTCTTCTTTCAATTTCGCTCTCGAGATTATAGACAATTTATTTTAACCACATATCGTAAATAGACAATATACAAATACAATTATTTTTCTGTCATAACTCCAGTTTCTGTGGCCACGACCGCCTCGCCTAGAAACAGAGTCAATACGAGACTTTCGACAATTACATTGAACGCGTTCACACGAAAATTATCAAGAGGAGAAACAACCGTTTCTAGAGTACTGCTGTCATTTGAGTTTCTTCCGCCTTCGGTTTCGCAATGTAATATTAACAAAATCTACGTCAGGCAAGAGTTGTTTCGCTTCACTTTCAAATTTCTCTCTCATGTTGTCTAATATTATTCCTAAGGATTCATACATGAAAGCGCATGACTTTAAATCAATTTGTTGGACTTGTAAAGTAGAACGAAAATTATCCAGTATAGAACAAGACAATACCAACATGAATGAAAATTCCATCGTTCGCATCTTATTGGCTATGCTTTCTGCTTCATATCGTGTCTCGTTTTTCTGAGACAAGTCTTCTGTTATACAAACTAAAGCACTTATTTGACATTATGACCCTATAAATTGCACTAGTTGCATTAGCATGAGCTTCCCAACGCGTTTCCGATAATTATTTTAATAATTTTCCATTCTCAATATACTTTTTCAATATATTCCAACGATATGGTGGTCAAAAAAACGTATACAACAATTGAACAATACTAAAAAAATTGACGGCAGATATGCAGCAACTTACAGCAGCCTTTCCAACCAAATTCAAAGAATGTGTAGCACATGGTTAATAGATTGCATATTTGTTAAGATTTGACAGTTTGACTTGCACACGTCGATGTGGCCCGGACTTGTTCGCAGCGTTATCGTAAGATTGGTCTCTACAGTTTTTAAAATGTAAATGACATTTTTCACATAAAAATTCTAAGACCTGATTCGCAATTGCTTCGCCAATGTGACTTTTTAGATCCAAAAATGTTAAGAATCTTTCAATGGGTTTACCATCTTTTGGGGACACGTATCGAATAAAAATTCTCAATTGATCATCGTGAGATATATCTGGCGTCGAGTCAACAGAAATGCTTAAATAACGAGCAGCGGTAACTTCACTTTTTCACCTATTATATTGATGAGCTCTTCACAAATGGTTTTTGATAAGTAAGACGATCTTCCTGTTCCTTGATCGCCGTATTTGGCAATATGATCGTGTAAAAAAGGATCAAATTGTGTAACAAGTTCAAGCAAATCCAAATAATTGCCATTGTCTACGGATCCAAAATGTTCATTTGAGCCTCGGATTGGCAAACTTCGTTCAGTTAGTGTTATATTTACAGGTATTAATCGTGTCAATAAATCTTTCCCATATTTTTTTTAAAATTTCATTCTGAAGTTGGAACTCCAGATTTTGCGGTAACGTTGTATTCAAACTTTGTAGTCTTAGTGAATAAGTCAACATACACTCTCTGTAAAGTGCTCCGTTTTATGTTGCTTCAATAGGACGTTGTCTTTCCTATCATTAAATCCCTTGTTTTAAAAGTTTACACGGAAAACAATAAACGCAACCTGTTTTTGGAGAATAAATTAACCATTCTCATTTTCAGTTACTTTAAATAAATAATACAATAATAAGAATTTCAATTGTTACGTTGTTATGAATATAATGACAATTTCAAATCTTAAATGTCGGTTAGTTAATTATTTTTAATGATAACTTTTTATATTATTGAGTGGAGTTTCGTTGTATTAAAGATGCAGTATATTAAAAAAAGACACGACTTTTGGCGCTTTTGTAAACTATAATTAGAGACCAAACAGAAACAATTTTTCTTATGAACTTAGATTCCGAACGCGCGTTTGGAAAGTTTATCAACAAAACAATATTTTGTTTTTTTCTGGATAGTTTCCGTAAGCGCCATTTTTCTTAATTGTGTTTTCTCCGTTTTTGCTATTTCTTTATATTGTTTACATATTTTTGTGTAAATTTTGCATAATCCTTTAAATGATTGAATCTTTAAAAACCTTAAGTTATACCAAGTTCATTTTTATTCTAATTATATTTACAAGTAGTTTGGAATTAGTACAAATTATATTTTGTTAGTTATAGACAATTAAATCACTCACCTCTTTATCACGTGAAATATCACATTTAGAATTTCCTTCTGTCACATGAATAGTTCTAAGCTGCAGTTACATTTTTGTAAAACCGTCAGTTTTGGTATTTTTCCTAGAATCGCTTCTGTTTCCTTCTGCGAGTTTTCGTTTTTGGGAACCACTTCAATAAATCCGCAACATAGTCTGAATTTAAATGGATTTTTAACGCCTGAAATTGATTGAATTTGTCCACAAACAGGTCTACACTGTTTGTCTGATTATTTCAAACTGTTAACCCTCATTCACTGTTGCAGGGTGTGGGATACCCGGAATTTGATTCAAGGCGCAGAATTCGCGGAACGCGTAATGTTTTGAAACTGCTAGTGAATTCGTTTTTTAGATTTCATTATAGGATTTCCATTCTTTAGACTTTTAAGCTTTATAATAATAATTTGTTTATTACACAATAAAATAATTTAATTTTTCGTAATTGTGTGTTTATGTAAATCGCCTTTTGAATCTTTATTAAATACTTTGAAACTTCATTATATAATGAATTGACAATGTTTATTTGAAAAAATATAATTACAAGTAGTTAATTTAAACCAAAAAAACTTATAATAATACTATTATATACGCAAATAATTATACTTTTCACAGAGAGTATGTAATTGTTTTGCTATCATTTTTATGTAAGTTTATACTTGCATAAAAATAAATAAAGATAAATGCATTTATGTACAACAAAGGAATATCTAATGACATGGTATATTACGAACATTTTTTTTCTTTTTTCTTCACTTTCATGAGGTTTTTCAATTTCGGGCCTTAGTCTGGCCTATTGAGTTATCCAGCACTGCCGGGTCCTTGGTTTGTGGAGAGTGTAGACGGCCCTCAAACCAGTACTTAGACCCAGCTCGACTCTCGGTTACCCTGCCAGAACCGACAGTTGTTGTTATGTCTGATTTCGATCATTGTGTGTTATAGATGAGACCTCTTATGAATATTTTTGTGATAGTGTCTATCAATGTCTATTCTAGTGGTGTCAGTGAAACAAAAACATTCACAAAACGAAAATACACGTAAGAAGGAGATATTTCGGCTTTTGCCTGTTAGGAGTATCTAGCTTTTTCTTACAGAATGAACGTATTTTACTAGGACAGGTGGGGCTTTACTTAAAACATCTTGTGACCAGAATCAAAAAGCGAGAGGGATTTCTACACACTGAAGTCACATCTCTATGCAAGCACGCCTCTCATGGAACCTTCGTTATGCGTTATATCATTAGAAGGGTTATTGGTATATGCTTTTTTTTCTTTTCTTTTGACGCCGATGAGTTATACTATTGCTTACCACTCTTGTATGTTTGGTAGCATCAGGATAACAAGGTCTTCTGACTCAGAATGTCCACCTAGGAACCTGTACATGTCCTCTGGAACCGAGGGTACATGAATGCATGTTCTGCGTCCTCCACATTTTCGGTAGAAACGCCGCTCGAAAGATTTAAAACCTTGTTGATACACTAGGAAACATTCAAGGACTGTTAGTATTTGGGTAACTTTGTGGTCCACTTCACCATATCGTCTTCCGATCCATTCTATAAGTTGAGGTTGACTTTGTACCCTTCATCCCTTACCTACACTATCCCTGAGTTTCTGCCACTTTTCCATGGTTAACTCTTTCTAGGCTCTCACTATGTTTTGTATCGATTGCCTTCCAATGCTATTGTTCTGGAGCTTCCTTTTGTTGATTTTCTTTCGTTCATCCTCTAGTAGATGTGTGTGGGCAAGGACGTAACCTAATATGGGGGAGGGGTGGTCCAAAATGTCCGGACCCCCTCTCTCTGTTAAAAGAATTATACTGAAAAATAAATCATTACCGTGAAGTAAGTTATATAAAGTATTGTTGATCAATGCGTATAACAATGACTGAGTTGGCGCTTTTTAAAGTAATAAACATTCTGAATAAAAATAAAATACGAACCTTTGTAAGATATTACTTAATGTACACTGACGACTTCAGCAAAATCCTGGCTTTGTCCCTGGTGTGTGCGTTTTGCGAAGATAGGTATAAATGTGCCAACAGATGTCTTGATGGGTCCGCACATCAGAGGTACGTGGGGTTGCAGATGAAAGCGATCACTAAAAACATCTCTCTGAAGTCCTCCACTAAACCAACGTTAAGCATAGTTTCGTGGGAAAATCTCGTTCCTAAATTAGCTTGTCAATTAAACTATTGTTCAGTATACCTATTTGCTTTTGCATTGCGAGTCTTGCGAAGATCTTGTAGAACAATTAACACGAAGTATTTTAAAATCTCGTCCTCGAGAATGCCTCGTAAACCGTAGAATTTGAAATTATGGAAGAACACGTATTTTGTGTCGTCGTGGAAGATTACCTGAAATACAGTTGTGTGATATGTACTTATAATGATTAATATTTCGTTGCTTTGAAATAGTAACTATTGTGTTCATTTTAGTTACTGAGTTTAATCACACGAAATGATATACATTAATGCACGTGCAAATAATTAAAGTAGAACATTTGATTTTATTACATGAAAGTGAGGAGAATCTTACATATTTGGTCATTTTTGAAGCGAAATTAATTTATCCGTGAAAGAAAATTCTTCAATACACACAAAATAATACTGTGTAAGTGCAACATCAATATATAAATCAGAAAAAATAATTCAACTTGAACATTACATTACCTTATATCTGCATCCTTTGGAACACGAGATTTTCCATCCTTGGCACTATCCAGTATTTCCCGATTCATCATAAAACACAATTGAGTAAACGAGAGTAATCCTTACGGCCATTTCCCATTTTAACCTCATGATATAGCACGCGTGAAATATACTCAACCACACGGTCACATGGTTAAGTTTTATTCATTAGAATTTTTTTCATAAAGTCATTCTTGTGAAAAGGATGTATTACCTCACTTCCTACACAATCACGACCTTGAGATTACATTTTGTTAACTGTTCCCGAACAATAGCATTGGATTTTTAGAAGACATTGAGAAAATTCACTTCTATTGTAAGCAGTTAATTATATTGGCCCATCCAAGTCCTGGGACTCTCGCAACGGCGAAAGTCGGCGTCCTCCCCTCACCCTGTCACATAAACACACACGCCATAAACCAATCGTCTCATTGAGGTGATAATTCAATTACAATTAACGTCTATTATATAATCTAATAAAATACACAAATTATATGTATGTGTGTGTGTAAGTGCTGTATACGACTGGGACTGTTCGTCTCTATTGAACCCAAATTTGAATGCATCGTTAATTCCTGAGACATTGGCTTTGGCTGAGGGGGCAAAAATTCATTTAAACAAAAAATAATCAAAATTACCCTGACATGAAAATGAAATTGAAAAATTTACCTGTTTTGCAATTTTAATCGAAGCGTGCTACTTAACTTTCCTAGAAAAGATTATATGACTTAAAAACCCAATTTCTTGGTAACAATATTCCAAAGCACTAACTCTAAGTGCCTGAAAAATGGTCTATGAATATTGAAGTATGGGTTTTAAATTAAAACATCATGTTAATAAACCAAGCTTCAATTTATTTTAAATTTATTTTTGATTTGATTTGATGACATATCGGTCCCTGAACGAAATTTGGAATTGTCCACAGATTGCATCTAATGTTTCAAGCAGCATCAAACGGCAGTTAAATCGTGTCATTTTTGAATAGTAATATATAAGGCCAGAGACATTATTCAGGGAGAGAGCAGATTAAGTACACTTTAATTACGTATCTTCACAATTTTTTATCGCGAATTTTGATCGTATTTTTCGTGCGAGTTTATGCTCACACCACTAATAATTGAATTATGTTCATATATTTAACTTATGTGATAAACCGTCTATCAATAGAGCAGCATGGAAACATAAACATATTATGAAAAACCTCTTCTAATAGAAAATCGGCCCTGTGAATTATATATGAGTTCTACCCGTGAGAAACCCCGTCCGAGGGTACTAAAAATGTTTTAATTTATTTGGATGAATGAGAAATACTCTTGATATCGCCTCAAAGCGTAAGAGTTATGCAAACATGTCTCCATGAAGGAAGTGTTGACCTCTGAGAGGAAAGTTGAGAAGTCTGGATGATTGTTAGCTGATATTTCCGTTTACGTTATGAGATATACAGAGACCCTGGTAGAGGGGAGAATTCGTGGCTGCAACCCGGTTTCGTCAAAAATTTCAGGAAATAATAGTTTACTCGAAGTCGGATATTTGCGTATCCTTTATATATGTCTATAAATCAATTTTGATCATAAAATTATGCTCCAAGTAGTTCCGATTTGACACAGTTAATTATTTTGTTTAACAGAATCATTCTTAAATTGATACTTGAGGGGGGGGGCTCCAGCCCTCTAAGCCCTGAGCTAAAACACAACCTTTATATATGTCTATAAATCAATTTTGATCATAAAATTATGCTCCAAGTAGTTCCGATTTGATGCAGTTAATTATTTTGTTTAACAGAATCATTCTTAAATTGATACTTGAGGGGGGGGGGGGCTCCAGCCCTCTAAGCCCTGAGCTAAAACACAACCGCCGTTCATAACTCGTGGACCTCCGAAGACGACTCTCTTCCCATGAGCGTATCATGTCATTCAAATCAACACTCTCTCTCACAACCATAATGACACCACTATCGCCACCACTACAACTTTGTCGAACTGGGTATGGCACGTTGTGCGGTGCAAAATCGTTTCTACAAATATACTGCATTCGTAATTACTGATTAAAAATCGTTAAAATGCGTCAGCCTTCTTGAAAATCATAAACGCTTTTGCGCGACTAAAAACTCATTCTCTGTGGGTTTCTAGGGAGGGCCATGACCCCCTTTACCCTCCACTTGTATCCGCGCCTGCTGGCAATATGTAAACGACCAAAACTAGTACTGAGCGTTTTGAAAACGCTCAAAACTAATTTTGGCAAAAACGCATCTGCCAAAACTAGTTTTGATGTTTTTTTTCTTCTAATGACCGAATTCGGGTTTATGTATAATTAGAGCTCATAACGTTTCGACTTGGTTTTAAACCGCCGTGAGGTGATCAAATAATAACAAGAAACATAACAACAGGACAATTAAATATGATATAAACATAAATATGTTTACAAAAAGCGAAACAAACACGTTATAATATTTTATTGTATAAACCAGATGTAGTTTTTCAGTGTCTGTGCGTAAATTCAAACTCTCGTGTGTGTTTTTTATAAAAAACTATTTCTGATATACAACGATTATAAAAATACATTAATTTTGGACAAAGAAGTTAATTATTACAATCGTTGTTTAATGATCAATATCTTTTTGTAATAGGATTGGTAATCGTGTAGTGGAGGTTCAATTCCTTCGGGTAACTCCGCAAGTAAATTAAAAAATATAGTACTACATATTTTAAAAAAATATGAAGTAAGTATATTTTTTAATTTACTTAGTACTCTTGAAAAACATGATAAAATTATTAATTTTTGAAAATTTCAATACTCACTGAAAAATTACATTAAAAAATTTGTTAATTATATGGTTTCAAAACTTTCCTTCCCGAAAGAAAATCGTGAGAACCCGTTACGAATTTATTTCTTTAGAGAAAATCTGTTCCGTCGTATTGGTGTTCATTTCTGAGTGATCTGTCTATAATTGATAGAGTTATTAAATGTGGGGTTGCCTTGGTAAAACTTTGCAAATCGATAGCCACTTACAATTTTATGTGAACTGTGGCATGTTATTGCTGTAGAATGTCTCCCGGAGAACGGTTGGTATGTGCTGATGAGGCGAATCGCATGCTTTTTTTTATAATCTTGTCTTCAAGAAATGGCTGATCTGTGATGAAGCGGTGGTGTGTTGCCAGTGGCGCCGGTGATCAGGTGATGCGCCCGGTGCTTAGTGGAAGGGAGGCCACGCGGGAAAGGCGTGCGCGACAGAAACACTCAGCGCTTTTGCTGCTTCCGCCACGCGTTCAATGCCTTTGCCCTCGTCCCACAGCTCTCGCTTCTGCTTCAAGTGAGGAGCAAAGAGGATCCTTGTTCTACCTATCAGGGGCGTTGCATTTCTTCCATCCCCAAACCCACCCCTACCAAAAATTAAAAGAAAATAAAGTAAATAAATTTTCACTGTATCTCAAAAACGGTGCAACGTACAGGAATGCGGTTTAGCAATATGTACGCAGAGATAACTGACAAAGCAAAATGCTCCTATGCATATTTTCAAAATTTTTAGTATTAAGAAACCGGAAGTGGAGCACGATGTGTAAATAAAGTCGAATGAGCTGTCCAGAAATAGGGTTCTATTCCCAACGCATTCAAAGCCAAATCTCAAGTTTGGTTTCGATACATCAATTTGTTATCGGGGGAACAAAATTCTTAACATACATATATACGTACATAACCACACATACGACATTGAACATCATCGCCAAAATTTGGAAATAGACTCTCCTTGAGCCAATTCGCAAATATCCGAAGAGATATCTCGTTTTTTCCATCGATTACATTTCCTTACACATTCTGTGTAATTGGAAAGTAAAAAAGAAATAGACTATGCAAATGAAATTTTCCATTCAATTTTTTCCCTGTATCTTCACTCATGTGGTAATAAATTCACATGCAAATCTAACACAAACTTTCTTAATTCGTGTAACACCTAATTGAAAATTAAATATATGAGGCAATATCGCCGCTTTCCCGACATTCAAATTACCATATACAATCCACACCGGTTAAGGATTACCTGGCGAGCTCTTTGGTTTGATAGTTTTACGTTCTTCTTTTTAAATAGATGATAAAACATTTTGTGTTTTATTAAATACAAATTGGTATTTCGTTAAGACATGTACCGAACTATCTTTATTGTTAGGAGTGTGTGTAAATTCACTTCTGGCTTAGGGTCCTTGATCGGAATTGATGGGATGGTCCCTTGCTTACTTTTGGAAAGAAGATTATTTTATTGTCCTCCAGGGTCATACGCATTTTGTAAATGCATTTTTGACAATAAATTTATTATTAAATATTTTGCCCCCTAATAGGTGAAGATCTTTACACCGTCTTGACCAAAAACCTGCCTACAACTTTGTTACCAACAACCTATGACACAGATTGGTACTTTAAGCCCCGATTCCACGAGTGCAAGAATTTGGGAGACACTATTTGGGTTCAAACAATCGAATCGTCAAAAACAAATATTCGAAGAAAAGGTAATACATGCTTTCTATTTACAATCACGTTTTGTTAATTCTTATTTAAAATATAGAAAAATCAAAAAAGTGTAATAGATTTGTACACGAAAAAAACTTAATTGCAAATTTTGACAGTTACACTTCAATGATTAATCTTTGGATAACTCTTCTTAATTTCAGTTTGCAGTTAATAGACTTGAATATCTCATGAAAACAAGATAACATTTCTTCTCTCTTGTTCATCTCGAGGAATTTGAACATTTGGTTGAGCTGTTTCAATTCAAATTGACATCAATTCCACCTCATTTCCGTCTTAAGCTTAATGAAATGCTACTAGGACTAGTCACTACGTGGTGTTCATAGCGAACGAAATTTGCTCAACTATTCAGATCGCAATTGTACAGACAATTTTGACTTTGCCTGCACTAGAAATGATAGTAATGAAATATAAAGTGTGAAGAAAGGATAGGGCCAAGAATGAATGTCGATTACTAACAAGAATAAATGGTTTAATGACATGCCATAAAAGTAAAAATAATGATAGAATACTGGTTTTCCAAGCTAGCGTGTTGATGAAATGAGATGAGATGTGATGAGATGATATTGGAGTCAGCTGGTTGCTTGTAGAGTAGAGGTGGACCGGTGTCTTGTTACCAAAATCCAACGATTGACGGATAGATTGATCTCGTGGTCGAAGTGGCCCTTTGTGGAATAGAGCAAGGGCTTGAACTTGCGAAATGCCGGCTGGTCATTTCACTAGTGAAGAAGAGATGTGATGAGATGAGTAGCGATGTGAAGTAATGTCAAGAAAAGCAAGGACCATGTGCCTTTATACCTTTCGTGTTCGTGCGTAGTTGCATGCTCGATTAGTTGAATCGATGATATGACGTTATAACTCGACCAGGTATCGACTGTTCATGACGTGTTGCGAAGAAGCAATGAAATTTCTGGGCTCGTCCAAATTGAGTGATGCAGGATTGTGATTCGAAGCCAAGGAACTTGTAATTATTATACCAGATTATAAGATGTCCAATAATTTCTTCTGTTTTTTTAACTTCGTGGCAAGAAATTTGAATTGACCTATGGTATTGGAGGAAATTTTCCAGAGATCGGCAACAATTGAGATGAGTCACTCAACTCAATCAAAGAGTGTGTGTTCCAGAGATGACTCACTCTGCATGACAGAATAACATATCAAAAATGACAACAAATGTCTGAACAGCAATGTTGAAGATGTTTCTCTTTACAATATTAATCTTTTTTTAATAACAATGTATTCTACACAAATGAGGCGGGGTTGGTGTGTTTTTATTTTATTATCGCAATGTTGGGTTTTCCTTCGAAACATGTAAGTTAACCTAAAAATTTAAATTGTCATAACACTGGACTAATTGAAGATAAAATAGTAAATATTCATGTAGATTTAAAGTAAATTTCATATTACACATCATTTTTCAGGTAACTTTCTCTGTAATATTGAGGTGTTAGAAGTACAAATTTGACAAACAAAATCGGGTTGTAGATTATTTAAACCGGAGATCCAACTGTTTGAAGCTAAATCCAAAATTTCAGACTTTTCCTTCAGTTATTTCCATGTTGTGAAACTCGGATCGATGGGGAACTTTCCAGCTTTAATACTTTCAGTATGTACAAAAAATTGTAAAAGTGAAACCCTTTTTTCGGTTTTATCGCTCTCTTCTTTCTACTTTTACTCAGCTATATCAATCTAGAGGCATGCTCAAGTTTACGTCATAAATGACAATGAGTTTTCGGCGATTTTAATCAATGGTATTTGTTAAATTCTTCCCAGATGGTAACATTCCTCTTGCTGTTTTCTTACTAGCCTACATATGGACATATCTTTTATACTTTCAGATCTCGGAACAGTATAGGGAGATTGCAATGATTACTGATGTACTCGAATATTTTTGTAATTTAACATGTTTGTCCACTTTCATCCGCAGAAGGTTGTTTTAGTATATTTGATAAAATAGTACGTTTTATTTATGTATTCTGTTATTAAACTGTTATCTATGCAAGCCATCCTCAAACATGATAGTTACTAAATATTTATAGCTGAACACACGTTCCAATAATTCATTCTTCCATCAAATACTTGTTTCATCAGGGAGTCTTTACTTTACCTCTTTTCTTCGAGTACGTGATCCATTCTCTTGCAGCGCGTGAGATTCTTTTTACTATTAGAATTACGTCATCAGCACTCATCAAAGATTGGGGGACAATGTGGACTTAATTCTGATCAAAAATTGATGAAAACGCACTCCTCTTTTTTGATAGCACGACGTGTATTTCGTAAAATATGACGTACAAAACTCTCGAATTCGGATTCACATTTACATTTGGTAAAATCTTAGAGAACCAGTTCATGTTTAGTACATTTAAATTGAAAATGGTTTACTAATTGTGGCAAATACTTGAATTTCGTTGAAATTTACTCCGTAACTCACATTTGCTTCTAAAGATGTTATTCAAGTGTATTTGTAATCGGTATATTTTAAGACTGATGAAAAAATTCTACATTCTTTGAGACTCAATTCCTTAGAGAAGTATACCTAATGTTACATAATTATGTACAAAACGAAACATAATTTAACAATCAAACACTAAAATGCGGAAGATTTTTATAGTGTTTTCTGGTGTCTGGGAAACAACTTTTTTTGTTTCCATTTTCGTAATGGAAATGAAAAAGAAATGCAGATTTGGTTTTTATTGTGTGCTACATTCTACGGCTAAAAGCCGTCGGTATTCGATGCAAATCACTGAAGTTTACAATGCAAAGCATTCTGTGTTAGGCTCTGCATAATGACATAATATTTTGTCATGATTAAATTCAGACTTCAAGTACAATACTGGAAAAATACCGCTTACGTCGGTTAAAACTCGCAACATTGGTCTTCAATATTCATGAGCTGTGTTGAGAAGCGACATCTTTCTCCATTATGCTCAGGATCCACAATATTTTATAGGTGCATTATAT